>JAJEJO010052832.1:33563-173438 GCA_020662805.1 Glaucomys volans | reverse complement strand
TGTGAAGTAGTAATCAAGCTTAGCAGCTAGTGCTTGCGCTCAATGGTAAGAAAGACTTGTATTAAGGTCAGGCTCCACCACTTAATAGCCAAGTGACCTTGAGAAAATCACTTAACCTCTTGGAGCCTGTTTCTTCATCTGTGAAAATGGGCAATCACACTCCCTAACTCAGGTTTGTGATGAAAATGAAAGAATCTATTCAAAGAATTTAGAACACAATTTGGAACATAGTATGCACATAATTAATATTAACTGAACTTAGTCTTATTATTGTTACTATTCCAAGGAGAATACCACTTTTACTCAAATGATTTCTTCTTGATTAGTCCACTTTTTCCCCAAAGATTGAAAATAGTGCTTTCATTGTATTCTTAATTACAGTATATGCTTAGCATATGTGTCAACTCTAATCTCTTATACTGTTTTGTCTACATTTCCATAACATCATTTCCATGACAATAGCATTAGGACAACTTTCACATCTGGTGCAGCAAGTTCCCTGCCATTACTCTTCCTAACCAATATTTAGCTGACTGTTCTTCCATGTTTTCCTTCTAGATGAACTTTGGAATCATTGGATCAAGTTTCACATGCAGAATATCTCATTCAATATTATTTAAAACAAATTTGTATACAAAGATATTAATTGCATATTACTTTTGCATTCAGCTACCCTCATTTCTGATCTGTAAAAAATTACTTTGATATTTTTTCCAAAACATTGCATAGTCTCTTAGAAAGAATTTTATATAATAGCAAGCATTTTTATCTTGTTCCTAGAAAAAATTTTGAAATTAAAAAATATTTTTACGATCACACATGGAGCTTTTAGTTTGTTATATATTTAACTTGTTAAGAAATCCATTGCTAATTGCCTACCCAAAAAGCTGGAACAATTTGCATTTACAGCATTCTGCATGAGTATGTCCACATCGCACAACTTTCCTGACAGCAACTTTCTTCGTATTCTTTCTACTAACACACACACACACACTCACATACACTTTTCTATCTGAAGGTTTAACAATAATTCACTTTAATCTCCATTTTATAGACTCAGGGAGACTTGATATCTTTAAGTTACTGTATTATCTATGTTTCTCTACATTTATTCAGTTCATTTGTTTTTAATCTTTCTCTGTAAAGTTTTATATGATGGATTTCTTTATTTAGAAGAAATTGTTTATTGCTTATTCAATGTACTCCCTTGTCTTTTTTAGGGGGGAGGGATTCTGGGGATTGAACTCAGGGACACTTGACCACTGAGCCACATCCCCAGCTCTCTTTTGTATTGTATTTAGAGACAGGGTCTCACTGAGTTACTTAGTGCCTCACTTTTGCTTTTGCTGAGGCTGGCTTTGAACTCACAATCCTCCTATTTTAGCCTCCTGAGCCACTGGCATTACAGGTGTGGGCTACCGCCCCTTGTATTTTCATATCATTTTGACTATTTCTTAAGTGGACTTTTTCATTACATCTTGATTTTTTTATATAAAAGGAAGATATTTATCATGTATTAATTTTTCAATCACTTTCACCTAAATGTGTAAGATTTTATTTTGTTCTCTTGTCCAAATGCATTGTCTAGCAGTGTTAAAACAATCTTAAGTAGCTGTGAAGAAAGTAGGATCTTAGTTTTGGTTTTGCAGTTAATTTTAATCTTTTCAACATTTCTTTTCCAAATAAACACAAAGCTGTTTAGTCATATGCTTTTTAAGGAAACATTCATGTTTTAATGACAGAGAATCTGATAAATTCATTTGTTCACTGGCATCTACCAGAATGACCCTATTTTCCCCTCCTTTGAGTTCTTAATATGGACAATTCTGTTTATGCATTTCCTTATGGGATTCCTGTTATAGAACTCTTTGTCTTAGTAGAGTTCCATTATATTTTATTCTGTTGATCAGTACTCTTATATTTCATTTCTACTTTTTCCAGTATTACTTTTAATGTATGATTTTCAGTAGTTTTCTGCATTTTTTTTCTGGTGCTGAGAATTGAACCCAGGGCCTTGTGCTCGCAAGGCAAGCACTCTACCAACTGAGCTATATTCCCAGCCCTTTTCTACACATTTTTTAAATTATCATCAGGTTCAATTTGGGAGCTACTATTATGCTGCCTTAATAAACTCATTGGAAAAGTTTTCTTGTCATTCATGCTCTGAAAGAGTTCAGCTGGTGGTAAAGTTACAGATCACATGTAGGGGTTAAAGGATTAATCTCTGGAGAGAGAAATTGACTCAAAATCTTGCTCTACTTATTCTTTGTTTCAACATTTTAAAAACAGTTATGATAATAAGAAACATCAAATAGGTCTTTTTGGCAGATGTCCAAATAAAAGGAAATGAAAGTAATGTTATCAAATTCTCAAAGTATGACAAATTTTACCTGGGGAACCATCTTATCCTGATAATTTGGTGAAGAAGGAAATGTAACTCTGATATCTTCATACCTTCATCAGTTTCTATAATGATTATCAATTGATTTTGGATCTTGGAGTCATTTGTGGAATTTGTGTTTTTCCAGAAAATTACTCATTCTAATCAGGTTTTAAAATACATCATATATATACAATATATCTTTTTATAACTATTTCAATGATCTCTTCACCTGAGGTTAGTTTGCCTTTCTCATTCCTAACATTTTCTCTTTCCTTTCTAAATATGATAACTAGTTTAATTTATTTTATATTTTCTCATATCTTAAAACTTAAAAGTTGCTCCAGCATGCATACAATTATATAAAGTAATAAAATGAATAGCTGTATACTTACCTACCATCCAGCTGTGACAAGTCTCAGTATGTTGCAATATTTCATTTTGGCTTCCCTTTGTTTTTTCCAAAAACCAAAGCATTGAAGGTAAAATGGAGCCCCCCAAGAACTCTTCCACTATTCACTCCTCTTCCATGTTTCTTCATGGTGTTTTACACATACTTAATTTAGTAGTTAATTCTGTTCACTGAATATTTTGGGGTCTCAGACATCTGACTATAGAACATGGTAGCACTTACTGCCCACGTTGTGGTTGAGTGCTACTATATGATTATTTCTAGTCATTAAGTTATGATTGGTGGTGACATGTGTCATTTCCAGGCCAGATCATTTAATCATTCACCTGAGATGCTCAAAAGCTCTCTCCCCGTCACTTATGGCAACCTATAATTTTCTAGATAGTGGTTGTTCTATCTGCCTGAGCTTCAGAATAAGGATGCTGTGGGGGAGTAACCCTGTGAGAGAGCCTTCAATTGGCATAAAGTACAAATGAGAAAGTTTTGATGCTTCAGCTTCTGAGGTTATTTTATTGCCCTTGTTTTTACTATAGCACAACCTATACCATCCTGACTAGTGCAACCATAAACAACTGGATTTTGTATATTTTAAATCTCTACAGAAATGTTATTTCTAATGTCTTTTTGCAACTTGCAGTTCTCAGAAAATATTATGTTCTTCAGATTATTAATGTGTTATGTACCTATGATTCTTTTAAAGGGCATTTACTGTTTTGTTGAGTGGATCATGATCCATTTTAACCTTCTATTTGTGTTATTTTCAAGTTTACACTTTTATTAACAATGCTACATAATTATATACTTTATACAATGTATGTGCAAAGTTTACAGGAGTGTAATAATTAGATTATAATAGACTGTGTGCATCTTTAAAATTATTAAATGTTGTCAAAAAAACTGTCCCTTGTGATTACAGAAATGTATATGATGATTCCTGTTTCTACATCATGTCAACACTTCATATTGTCAGATATTGTCAATTTTGTCACATTATAATTAATTTTCATTTTTCTGATGTCTAGTATAATTTGGCATCATTGCATATGCCTGTTTTCCATTTGGTCTCCTGACTTTCACCTGTACATATCCTTTGTCATTTTTTTCTTAGAATTACCCTTGTTAGTTATGTGCATTATAAATATCTTCTCTTAGTCTGTAGCTTGCCATTTCACCTGATTTATGTTGTTTTGTTTCACATAACTTCTGTAATTTCAGTGCTGTCAGCACTGTATATCATTCTATTCATTTATCACTTGACTTTACTTTTTATAGTTTTATTAAGTCACAACTCCCATTTTCAAGTCACCTGTTTGATGTGTAAAATTAAATTGGTTTTAGTATAGGCATAGATATGTACAACTATTACTACAGTTAGGGTTTTAGAACATTTTCCTTACCTTGAAAAGAAAACTCATACCTATTAACAGATTCCTCAAACCCTCATCTTCTCAACCCTGAGCAATTATTTTTTTAAATATACTTTTAGTTATAGATGGACACAATATTTATTTTATTCATTTATTTTTATGTGGTACTGAGGATGGAACCCAGGGCCAGACATATACAAGGCAAGTGCTCTACCACTGAGTCACAACCCCAGCCCCCCTGAGCAATTATTAATGTACTTTGTCTCTATAAGTCTCTCTGTTCTGGATATTCTATAATCATATGTATGTTGTCTTTGGTGACTGGCTACTTTTAATTTGCATAATATTTTCAAGGTCTTTACCCATTGTAATGTAATTTGTACTTCTGTATGCTCTTTTAAGAGCTTTCCTGACTTGACACCATATAGTTCTTTTTGTTCAGTTCATTAATTATGTAACTTGGACTTTATTTGCAGGTTTTAATCTCTCAGGAGTTGACATTTTTGCATGATATAAGGAAGAACTACTTTTTGCCATGTAAAAAATCAATTTTTCTAACATGATTTATTAAAATAATCCATAATTTACCTTCAGATTTATAACACCACATCTCTTACTTATCAAGGTACCACACATTGTGAGTTTATTTTTGGTGTCTCTGATGTGATCCTGTGGTCTATTGACAAATTCATTGTAAATTGTAGATAATTGTGTATTTCTTCTTGATTTCATGGTCTTTAGTTTTTTGAAGTGTTACTGGGATATGCCTAGATATAATTAATTAATATGGCGATTCAAGTTTATTACTTTATTCTACAAAATATTTAGCCATTTTTTTCTGAATGTTGCTTCTCATCCTCTTATTCCATTGCTGTCTTTTATTAGACATTAGGTAGGTTTTCTAATTCTTTACATATCTGTTGAATTTTTTCCACATTCATTATCTGTATTCAGTGTCCCTTTCATAATTTCCCATTGTGTATTCTTGTTACCCTCTTTAAAGATAGCTTGAGCACGTATATATGGATTAATTTCTGGGCTCTCTAGTTCCATTGGTCTGTCTTTGTCTTTATGATGACAGGGTAGTGTCTCATCACACGTCCTGCGTGGGCAAGGGAAAAAGTTCCTGTAGGAGAGATGGGCTGGCTGGAAATTAAAGTAATGAAATTTATTTATAAGAAATTATGACAGAAGACAGAATTATCTTAAGAGCAGGAGCATGACTGATTGAGCTCTCCAGAAGAGTCTGGGTCTAACAAAGTAAGGAGCCCATGCTTGCTTTATTTATAGTGGCACAGATCAAAAGGGACCGGTAGCCGGGCATGGTGGTGCACACCTGTAATCCCAGCACTTGGGAGGCTGAGGCAGGAGGATCGCGAGTTCAAAGCCAGCCTTAGCAACTTCGTGAGACTGTAAGCAGGTAGGAGCTTCTTCTGAGAAAAACAGGGTGGGGATGGAAGTAAGCAAGCCATTTGGCTCTAGCAGGTCACTTCTACACCCAATGCTTGTATTTGAACTTCAGTGGTGAACCAACGCAGGATAACCCCGTGACTCAGGCAGTCTCAAACAATTTTCAATAATTGTGAGTTCCTGAGACCAGATCCTTCTGTCTAATGGCTCAACTATGCTTGGTTCTCATACAAGCCATGGATGACTCCCCGCAGTACTGTTTTCATTACTGTAGTTTTATAATATGTTTTGAAATTAGTATGATGTCTCCAGCTTTATTATTCTTTTTAAAGATTTATTTGGTTATGCATGATAATTGTGGTTCTATATGAATTCTAAGACTGTTTTATCTATTTTTGTTAAAATTTTATTTTCTTTTTCCAAGGCTAACAGAAGGGAACCTGTATTTTTTATTTTTATTTTTCTCCAACACATAAGTTGTTTTGATCTGCTTCTTTTTACACATAAAATAGTACACTGTGAACATGTTTCCACAGCAATCATTACCTGGGCATCACATGTGTAATCACTTCACAGTTATTTTCTTTTCAACATTTTATACAGTAAGGTTTTCATATTTAAAACATTGTAGTTTTCATATTTAATATATGTGTTTAAATTTAATAAATTATTAAATAGTTTAATGTGCAACTTTCGCATATATTTGGACATGATTCTTAGTCAATAAATTGTATTGAATTTGTATGTTTACATGTAAACAAAGTTAGTTACTGTAATCCAAGAATATGGAGTATCTTTCTATTTATTTGTCTTGTTAAATTTCATCAGTGTTTTGTAGTTTACATTATACAAGTTTTTCATTTGTTTAGGTAAATTTACTTGTAAGAATTATATTATCTTTGGTGTTATTGTAAATTGGGAGTATTTTCTTAATTTCCTTTTAAGATATTTCATTTTTAGCATGCAGTCATGCAACCTATTCTTGTCCATTATTATGTTTGTCTTTTATACTTTATTTTACTTTATTTTTTATTTTATATTTTATTTATTTATTTATTTATTTACTTATTTATTTATTTTTTTGCAGTGCTGGGGATTGAACCCAGGGCCTTGTGCTTGTGAGGCAGGCACTCTACCAATTGAGCTATATCCTCAGCCCCTATATTTTAATTTTTTGTATGCCATTTTTCCCCTCTGCTCTTTTTGGTCTTAATGTACATTGGTTTCTTCTTTCTTTTGTGTTATTTCTATGTGTATTTTTGTGGCTTCCTCTGTACTGACATAAAATATAGTTATCACAGTTGCTTTTAAGTTGATATCAGCTTAACTTCAATCATATACAAAAACTCTACACTTTCTCTCCTAACACACAGTTTGTTATAGTTGTCCCAGTAAATATCTATTAATATTGTGTATATTTTAATGTAGTTATAGTTATTTTTAATAGTTTCACATTTTAACTTTATACTAGAGTTTAGACTGATTTACCCACCACAATTATAGTAGTGTAGTATTCTGTACTTGTCTGTAGATTTCCTGACACCAGTACATTTCATACTTTCTTATGCTATTGAGTTGCTATTTAGATCATTTTATTTCAAATTGAAGGCTTCCCTTTAGCCTTTCCTGTAAGGTGAGTCTAGTGGTGATGAACTCCTTCAGCTTTTATTTGGTTCAGATGTAATCTGTCCTTAATTTTTGAAGGAAAGTTTTGCTAGGTGGTGTTTGTTCCCCAGCACTTTTTATATATTGTTCCTCTCCCTTCTGTCCTGCCAGGATTCTGCTGAAAAATTCACTGATAGTTTTATAGAAATTCCCTTGCATGTCGCAAATTGATTTTCTCTTGTTGCTTTCAAAATTATTCCTTTGTCTTTTACTTTTGCTGATTTGATTATAATGTGTCTCACTGAATTTCTTCAGGATCATTTTATAAATTGTCCTTTGGGATTTTTGGCTGTATGGCTATTTCCTTCTTCATATTTGGAAAGTTTTCACTCAAATTATTTCAATGAAAAAGCATTCTGGACCTTCACCCCTTTTTCTCTTCTGATACTTTCATAACCTGTGTCTTGGTCTGCTTTATGGTTTCTTTCAAGCTTTCTTCACTCTTTCATTCTTTTTTTAAAATGCAACTGCATTGTTTCCAGTGATTGAAATTCTTCACATTTGCTTATTCTTCTGATTCATGTAGTCTGCTTTTACCCTCTTTTGGTAAAATTTTCTATTCAAGTATTATGTTCCATGATTTCTATTTGGTACTATTTAGTATTTTCTATATTTTTGTTGAAATTACCATTTTGTTCTTGGATTGTTCTCCTGATATTTATGGATAGCTTTATGACGGATTCTTTGATTAATCATATAACACCATTTCTGTAAGGTCATTTTCTGTAGATACATCTTTTTTCTTATTTAAACATTTTGTCTGTCCTTCATTGTCGTTGACTGTGTTGGTGTCTGTGCATTAGACAAACCTGGCACCTTTCTCCGTCTTTATGGACTGACCTTGTAAAAGATCCCCATCTATCAGCCCACCCAGAAACTCTAGGGAACTCTACCAATTCTTTCCTTCCCTAGGAAGATGCCGTCAGCTGGTTTGGGGCTATAGCATCTCCTTGTCCTAACTGCTATCTCCATTTCCCTAAGAGCTTGATTATGGAAGACCCACAGAGCTCCAAGAATGATAAGATGCAAGTTCTTTGGGCAGCCCTCAAGAAGCTGGGGCCTTGGACACAGTAAATAACTCCCTCCCTCACTAAAGGGACACCAAGAGCTGGTGTTCTTGTTCTGCACTGGACAGGTATGTGGGTGTATGGTATCAACCATTCTACCCTGCCATCTGTTTTTGCTTAGGTATCTAGAATGTGCTAGACCTGTCAGATCTCCAAGATTGGTTAAGTTGCATGCTTATTTTTAGGGCAGTCCAGAGAAGATGGAGTGCTGGACATGTGGATCAAATCTTCCCATTCTCAGATGGTATTGGGAGAGCTATGAGTTTTGTAAGTCTGCTGTGTGCTGAGAAAGGAAGATATGTGGCATCCACCAGTCCAAGCTGCTGTCTCTATTCTCACTCCCAGGACTATGGTGGTCCTGTCAGATCTCCAAGAATGGCAAGACAGAAATGTACCCTCTGAGGTTTCCCCTTATAAAAGCCAAGTCACTAGATGCATGAACCAGTACTTTCCTGGGAGAAGCAGGGACTGAAGGTTCTCTTTCTGATTATATGCTGCTGTGCCAGACATAGAATACTGGTAAGAGGCTGTCCTGAATCTTCCTACCAGCCTCAGTGACTTTGGTTTTACATTTTTCTGGATTATAAGAGGCTTTCAATTAGTTTCTGGATTTTTCATATGAATTGATCTGAATCTGTGTTCTTATTGGAGGAAGGAAGGTCCAGAGATTTCTACTTTACCATCTTGTTGATTTCATCACTTCCTATTTCTAATTTTATTGAATCCTGGCCAAAAAATATGGCTTTCCCTACAGTGCTGTGGAAAGCATTCAATATTATTTATAGCCTTAATCATGTTGTATTTTAAATGGTCTGTGGATTCATAAAGGAGGATTGTGGGGGAGTATCTTCTATTACAAGTGCATATCACCTCAAATATATGTATATAAATTAATTAAAGCAGTATTTAACTCAATATTTTGTCATAAATTATTTTGTACCTACTTTAACAGATTATGGTGTGACCAGTACGTTAGAATTTTCAATTATACCTTGTTTCAATCACTTTTTATTGTGTTTTACACATGCACCTTACATGTTTTGATGTAGCATGAGTTTGTGCATGTTTATTATGGCATTTATCACCTCTTTTTTTTCTGGATCCTTTATCATTACAAATGTTCTTGTCTTATGCTTTTTAATGTTCTCCATATTGATTTTGCATGATCACAATTTATCCTTAGCTGATATACTACTTTCAATATTTCTCAATTAAATTTTCCCATTTGCCCCTTTATTTATTCATTCCTATGTTCAAACATTTAAGAACCATGTATCTAGCACTTTCTGTCCTCTAGGCACTGTGCTATGTAATAGGTATACATCAGTGAGCAAAATGGATTTTCCTCCTGGTGACTTAAAAACTAATGATTGGTCTAGATAAGTATGTCAGGTGAATAATAGAGAGGTTACTCAAAAATAGAGCTCTAATCTAAGGGGGTAACAAAGTGTTTTAGTTAGCTTTTTTGCTGTTGTGACTATAAGGATCTGACCAGAACAACTATAGAGGAGGAAAGGTTTATTTAGGGGCTCACCATTTTGGAGGTCTCAATCCATAGACAGTAGGCTCCACTCCTTGGGGCTCAAGGTGTGGCAGAACATCATGGCAGAAGAGTGTGGCAGATGGAAGCAGCTCACATGGTGATCAGGAAGCAGAGAGAGAGACTTCGCTCTCCAGATACAAAATATATATGCCCGTAGCCACTCCTCCAGCCTCACCCCACCTGCTTCCAGTTACCAACTCAGTTAATCCCATCAGGGATCAATTCACTGATTAGGGGTTAAGGCTAATTCACTGATTAGGGGTTAACCCACTGATTGGGTTAAGGCTATAACCCAATCATTTCTTTTCCAAACCTACTTGCATTGTCTCACATGTGAGCTTTTGGGGGACACCTCACATCCAAATCATAACACAAAGGTTTAGGATAAAATGATGTTTAATGTGAGACATGCAAAATGAGTAAGGATTAGATAAGCTAGTAGAGAAAAAGGATATTAAAGGAACAGTAAATAAAAAAGAGCTCATGTCATGAAAGGAACTGAGCATGGGGCTGAGAAAGGTATCAGATAAGTGATGACTGATGAAAATGGAGGCATAACTGGTGTCAGATCACCAGGAGCCCAGAGTAATGTAAAATAGTGAAGTCTTTGACTGAAGCACTGTGGAATACCCTTAATAAACTTGAAGGTAGGGAATCACATGAGGAAATCATCATAATAGGCCCTCTAATAAGTCTTAAAAAATTAAAAAGGATAGAAATTATTCAAAATGTGTTCTCTCCTGGCCATAACAGAACTAAATCAGAAATTAATATCAAAAAAAGAAATTAGGGGAGATTAAAAACAAACGAAAAAACGTACTGAGTAGCACATGTTGTCAAATAAGTAATTACAAGTGAAATTAGAACATGATTTGAATATATTTGAGTGCAAAGACTAACACAAAGGTTTCACTGTAGCTAAGGCAGCATTATTTAGATGGATATTTATTTATATTTTTAAAAGACTATAGAAGAAAAGAAAAAAGTTCTTAAAAATAATCTAAGCTTCCACTACAGAAAACTGGAAATAGAAGAGGAAATTAATCTCAGAGCTTGCAAAGAAAAGAAATAATGAAGATCCAAACAGTAATCAGCATAATCAGAAGCAGAAAAAGTAGAGAAAAATCAGTGAAAACTAAGGTTGTTTATTTGAAAAGGTCAACAAAATTGATAAAATTTTATCTAGACTGGCACATATTGCAACATAATAGTTGTAATATTACAAAAGATTACAACTTTAAAAACACTCTGCTAAGGGTAAGTAACCAGACTCAAAATACCACATATTATATAATTCCATTTATATGAAGTAGGGAAATTTATAAAGATTAAATTATATTTCACCAATAGAAAATGTAGGAAAAAGGATAGAGAAAGCCAATTAGTCCTTTGTAGACAGTGCTTCACACATATTTTCAAATGCTTGAATTCAAATACCATCCAAGAAGAATATGGAGGGGTCAGAGAGGGAGGGTGAAGAGAGAGATCCTGTATACAATGATATTAACCCATATAGTCAGCTATTTTTCAGTGAAAATGAACAGATTCAGAAGACACAGAGGATGCAATACAGCATAAAAAATTTATGGGATGATGTGGAATTTTCAATGAATTTTTTTAAGCAGATTAGTTTTTGCCTGCGGCTGGGGAAAGAAATAGCAGGCCACTAACTGCAAACGGGTACAAAGGCTTTTTTTGAGGTAATGAAAATGTTTTACAACCAGATTTTTATGATGGCTGCACAACTGTATAAATTTACTAAATAGCATTTAATCGTATACTTATAATTGGTGACTTTTAAGAGCATGTTAATTATACCTCAATAAAACTGTTAAAATCAAGAAATTATAGAAAACAGTTTATGAGAGAAAAGAAATGATAGACTTGATTTCCCAGGGCAGAGAGGAGAGGGAGAAAGATCTCTTTGATATGCAGGGTTCTAGCTTGAGTAGCATGAGGGCGCAGTTTTGAGATTTACTATACTGAGGAACATGGGTAGATAAATCGGATAGATCCAAGGGAGAAGATGAATTCATGTCACACTGTTGATTTGGAAGTGCCAGCGAGATTTTCAAGTAGGTATCTGCTAGGCAGTTCAGTATAGGAGCTGGAGGGGAAGAGGGTGGTTTAAATGGATTTGCAAGTGTGTGCTTCTTTGTCATTAACATTAGTATTTTTCACTCTTACCAAAAACAACTCTTGCATTCGTTTCTGACTCTGACTTTTCTATTTCTCCATTTTTTACGGTTTATATTCAAAAGTCCATATTCAACTATGTTTGCATTTGTAATGTGTGTTTTCAAGCTACACTTTCTCCCACCAACCATGCACTTCTGAATAGTTTGATAATTCCTCTAGGGTCTCTTTTTAAGAAATTATTTGATCAATGGTAATTAAATCCACAGGAGTCTTTGAGTTTGCTTAGGGCACAATGAAAAGTGAACATAGATCAGACTGAGTAATATAAAAATATTATTGATGAGTTTATGAGAGTGGTTTCAGAGGCCTGGTAGAAACAGAATCCCGATTCCAGTGGGAAGTTGGCTGTGGAGTGATTTGCAACTAAGATACAGGGTGGATATAGGGCAGCAGTTGGTAGGATTTGTTCATAGGCAAAGGTTAAGATGAAAAGATATTAATATATTTATATGTAGATGAGACAGATCAGTGATGTAATGGAGATAAAAGAGTGGATATTTTAAAAGTGATTCCCTTAGAAGACTGAAGATGAAAGGAATTCAGTGCACATTTCAGAGAGGCACATCCTTCATTATAACCAGAAGATAGGAAGAAAGAATAGTGGTGGATTGCAAACGTATTCCCAGTTGTTTCTCCATGGGGGTCCCCAGTATCCTCATTTTTTTGTTTGAAGTTTTTTTGGCTATTTGTCCTTTTATATTAAGTTGTAATTATTATAAGCTATTTTTCTCAATTTTCAAGATTTTGTGTGTGTCCCATAATTATCAATTGCTGTATGGGTCAGAACATAGTTTTTTTTTTTGGTCACATTAACCTTCTGACTTGTAGCCCTAAAAAATTTGCCTCAAATCTTCACCATTGCCTTTTAGGAAGCTGGGTCAAAATATATTGGCGATGTGGTTGGCTATGTGGTTGTTCCTCTAGGTCTGTCTCTTCTGTAGACAGCTGAGGCCAAAGAATAAAATAATATGTGCTCAGTGTTTCTTATGTTTTGCTCTTGCGTCCTGCCCCAGTCCTCCACACAGAGTTAGCAGTAGAAATCTTAAGGAATTTTTTCATTTACATACTGCATAAAAGTATGATATGACATTAAAAAGCTGGAGATAGTGATGTTCTCTCTTCTTTTGGTCCATAGTGTATAATACCTGACCAGTTTCACCTGAAGTTTGTGGTATGAACCTGTGATTTTCCTGATCAATGTGAATGTTTATTTGCTTTCTTTGTTTTGGTGACTGTTAGAGATCTTTTTCTAAGTGCCATTGTTATGGTTTGGATGTGCAATGTCTATGAAAGGCTCATGTGTTTAAGGCTTTGTCCCAATGAAGCAATGTTCAGAGGTGGGGTTCTCGGGAAAGATTGGATCACAAGGGAGTTAACCCCGTCAGTGGATTAATCCATAGTTGGATTCATTGCTTAATGAACTTTTGGAAGGTGATGGAAACTATAGGAGGTGAGATCTAGTTAAGGGGAGTGGGTCCTTGGGGATGTGCCCTTAGAAAATGTATCTTGTCCTTGACTCCTTTACCCCCACTGCCACCCCCTTTCTCTGTGTGCTTTCAGACTGCCATGAGGTGAACAGCTTTCATCTGTCACACCCTTCCACTTTAATTTTTATGCCTCGCCACAGCTCAAAAAGCAATGGAGCCAGGCATAGTGGTACATGCCTGTAATCCCAGCAGCTCAGGAGGCTGAGACAGGAGGATTGTGAGTTCAAAGCCAGCCTCAGCAATTTAGCGAGGCTCTAAGCAACTCACTGAGACCCTGTCTTTAAATAAAATACAAAATAGGCCTGGGGATGTGGCTCAGTGGTTGAGTGCCCCTGAGTTCAATCCCCAGTACCAAAAAAAAAACAATGGAGCCAGCTGACCATAAACCAAAACCTCTGAAATCATGGATCAAAATAAATATTCCCCCCCTCCTGTCTGTCTCAGGTATTTTGTCACAGTGAAGAAAAGATGAACAACACAGTCATAATATTCCCATCATTCCCAGATGTTCTAGAGAAGACTTTGGGTCTCTGTTTAGTCTTTCTTATTTTTCTGATATTGAGTATGTCACATAGTCTCAAAGAATGGGCAGGTTTTATCTAGGTAGAAAAGACTGTGGATGGTGTCTGCCATGTCTATGTAATGAGACCCTTGAGTTAATTCGTATTTTTGCTTTGGGATTTTCTCACAGAAATTGAGAAGCCAAGTCACTTAGTATGCCAAGTAATTATCATTGTGTGTGTAAGCCATTTTTATAAGATATCATATAAAAGAATATCAGGTTTGAATTAAATATGTAAAATTTAATTTTTAATGAGAGTAATCTTAGTAGTGTAATAATCCATATAGTATCATTTAAAAATTCCTGTCATTATTTGTAATTGGTATATTAAAATTACATATAATAGTGAGAGTCATTATGCCATATTCATGCAGACACATAACACACTTGATCAATCTCATTTCCTAGTACTTCCCTTTACCTCCTGTCCTCTTCCCCCCAATCTGTTCGCTCTTCTCTACTGATCTCTCTTCTGTTATTATTATTTGAATTAGTGCATCATATATATGTGTACACATATTAACAAATATATATGTATATGCATATATATTTGATATGTGCGTGTATACAGATATATATATATATATATATATATATATATATATATATATACACACACATATACATAGGGGTTTATTTGTACATGAACATTGCATAACTGGGTAGATTTTGTTCCTTAGTACTTCTCCATGCCCTCCCGTCCTGCCTCACTATTAATCCCCTTCCTCTACTCTATTAGTCTCCTTTGTATTTTTAAAGATCCTTTAAATTCTTTTTACCTCTCTCTAGCTTCCACATATGAAAGAAAACATTAAACCCTTGACTTTATGAATCTGGTTTATTTCACTTAGCATATTCTTCAGTTCTATCTATTTGCCAGCATATGACACAATTTCATTCTTCTTATCCTTTGTAAAGTTGTTCTTTTCTTACTAGCTAATGAGTTAGTACTAAAACAGTAAATCATAGAAGAGTAAAAACTACACTGTCCAAATGACTTTACATGTATTAACTCATTTAATTCTTCCACAAAACTAGTGGCAGTTCCTATTATTATTATCCCTACTTCAGAGAGAACAGGAACTGAAGGACAGAGGTGTTAGACAACTTGCCCAAGGTTGCAATAGTTATGTAGGTTTGCAAGGCCAGCCGGGTACCCTGGCATTCACACCTTTAACCAGGGTGCCAGCATATCACCTTGTATGGGATGCACAGTAGCCTGGCCAGGTTAGCAGGGCTTATTATTAAGATTCTCTCAGTGAGGAACTCAGTGTTTAGATATGGCAGGGACTTTTCCAAACTAACACTGTAGTGGCAAAAATGAGGAAGCCAAGAATACAATCCAGGTGTCCTGAAAAATTCTTTACTGTTTGCATTTTATTACACTGCCTCTGACCATGTCCTGATTTTTGATTTACCTATAGACTGGTGCTCTGTCATGGGTGGTGATGTACTAAGTGGGAAGATGTATAATTTCGGTACTTCCCACATAGGTTGCTGGTGAGTCTGTAAATAGGATCATGACCGTGAGTACCTCCCATAACCCCTTATACTTTATTCCATAAATGGACTGCAGTTCCTTGAACATTTTCTCCTGATCACTGTCCCTCTTTTCTTGACTCTTGGCCCTTTAATTCTTTTTCTCTGTGTTCCTAAGCCCCCAGTATCTCTTTTGACCTTTATATCTTTAGCCCCACCCCTTAGTCTGTGCTACCTTGTATTGCTTTCTGCTGTCATTGACTTCTGGGCCCAGTCTTACTGCATGAAGTCTGCCACGATTGGGGGAGAAAGACCTAGAATAAAAGCACTAATGAGGAGTATACATGTTGGATCCAGGAGAAATAGGACATGAATGACAAAGTATGTGGAATTCCTGTGAGTAACTGAGCAGAGTTCAGAGCCAAGGCAAATTCTAAGCCAATCTATGACATTTATATGATAAATGATGCAATAAAAACAAAATGATCAACTTCTATTAATTAATATATTCTGCAAAACACCTACACAGGAAAGACAGTAACTCCACATTTTAAGTTTATGCCTGAAATTTAGATAGTACCTATGATGGTTGTGTCAATTTGACTGGCTTTCTGGGCGTCCATGTATTCAAAGAAATATTGTACTTGGTGTGTCTGTGAAGGTGTTTTGGATGAGTTTAACATTTGAATGGGGAGACTAAGTAAAGCAGACCACACTCTCTGAGGTGGGTAAGCATTGTCCAATCAATTAAGGACCTAAATAGAACAGAAGGAGGGAGAATTCCTTTTCTGCTTACCTGAACATCAGGCTCCTCTTGCTCTCAGACTGAGACTTACATCATCAGTGTTGCTGGTTCTCATGCCTTAAGACTTGAATTGGCCTGGTGCCATGACACAAGCCTGCAATCCCAGCACTTGGGAGGCTGAGGCAGGAGGATCTCGAGTTCAAAGCCAGCCTCAGCAACTTAGCGAGGCCCTAAGCAACTCAGTGAGATCCTGTCTCTAAATAAAATACAAAGTAGGGCTGGGGATGTGGCTCAGTGGTTAACTGCCCTGGATTCAATCCCTGGTACCAAAAAGAAAAGAAGAAAGAAAAAGACGTGAGCTCATACCATCAGTTAAGCAGATGGTGGAACATTTCAGCTGCTATAATCACATGAGCCAAGTATTTATACTAGATTTCTCTTCTCCTCTGATTTTTTTCCTATAGAATCCTGAGTAAGGATTCAGGGCCTAAGTTGTATTGTTTGTTTATCATTTGGAACTATAATTGCAAATCGATTGTACGTATATAGAATATCAGTTATGAATATAATTACTGCTGGCTCATTTTATATGCATTATCTCATTTTAACTTCATAACCACCTAGAGAAGCAGCAAAATGATTATACCATTTTCCCATAAGGAAGAATCAAGGCTCAGAAAGTCTAATTCAATCCATGCCACGTACCAGTAAGAGGTGGAACAGGTTTGAAATCTATGTTTGACTCCAAATTATTTCTTTTTTCATTTTCCCAATCTGCCTTCCTAAAGAAAAACCATGACAGTTTGTTAATGAATATTTTAATGAATCCTTGGTAAGGGTGATACTCTGAGTATTTTGTTTTAGTATCAGTGACTTTGCTTTGGCATTCTTCCTCTTGGCATGGTGCACGATTCAGGCTGGAGCTGCCTAGCAGGTTTTGTCCTCATATTAAAGTCTGCTTTTCCCTGCATCTGTGTTATACTCAGCACCGGGTCTGCTAAACATGTTTTTTTTGTGGTTGTGACCCTTTTTAGAGTAGCTTTGGGGAGAGTCAGGTAAGTACTTTTAGAAGAGCTTCTGATGTAGAAGCACTGTTTCCATGACCTTTCCAGGTTCTCTATCCCCACACTTCTCTAAACCTTTCAATTATAAGCACCCTTTCCAAATGCTCTGGTAGTTTTTTTCCCACTTTGGTGAAAGCTGCAACTTCCTGGGTTCTGAGTAGGCCAGGGAGGAGATGATTAGGGTGTACAGCTAGTAAACCTCACTCATTATTTGTTTTCCCTAAAGTAAATTGCAGTGATTTCAATCCATTATTCGTACTAAATTGCTTTTCATGTCGTAGCCCCTGTTTTCTTTTCTTCTATAGATACATAGAGATGGAAGCATTGTAACTCAAGGAAAATAGCTTATATGTCCAGAATAATGGTAGGGGAAAGTGCTTGTTGACCCTCCTGGGTTTGTGTCTTTGTGTGAGCATGTACATGTGTATGCACTATTATAGGAAAGTTTTTTTTCATTTAACCACTGAGAGTCCTCCAGTGGAGTGGGACCTGGATACAACCTGAATTCTCTCAGTAGAGGCATGAGCTAGCTAGAAACACGGGGTTGGAGGATCTCTCAACCCTTTGCTAGCCTCTTTTCTGGAAGTGTGAACACTTAAGGGTATACCCTATACTTGATATATCTTTGGATCCCTAGCACAGACATTTGACAAGGCAGGAGTTTGTGTTTCTAGAATAGATGAACTGATTTGCAACTGTAAAGGAATAAGTGGATAGACAGATAAACAAATAAATGAATGAAAAACAGAAGCCATGATATTTGCAAAGCAGCATGGGCTAGATTGAGCTAAGGGTACAATTCATAAGGAGCCAGGGAAGTGAAGACCACTGATGTTCTTCCAGAAGATACTCAGAAAATCTAATTTTGCTCCCTTGTAAAAATTCTGCTTATTCACAGGGTGGATTAACCACTCATATCTCCCAGTTTTCTGTCTTCAGAAACACTGCTGGAATGACTGTCAAGGAACAAACATGACATAAATCCCGAGGATAAGGAAAATAACAGAAATACAATGACAAAAAGCTATTTTAATATTCATTCACTTAAGCAAATATGTCTTCAGTGGCTGATTTGTGCCAGGCAAGGTACTGAGGCTGTACCAGACAGAAATCTTTGTCATCATGTACCAGAAATTCCAGCGCAGTGAATGCATATTTAAAAGAAGCCTAAAATGGATGGAAAGGGGTGATTGATTTAGAAAAATTAATAAAGGCAAAATAAAACCAAAGTGGGGCAGACCTAAAAAGAGGTAAGGTGATTTGTCATCCAGAAACTAGAAGGACTCAGATTTTGACCTGTTGTGATGGTTTGGACAAGAGATATCTGCTAAAAGCTCATGTGTGAGACAGTGCATGGAAATTTAGAAGAGCAATGATTGGATTATGAGAGCATTAACCCAATCAGTGAATTAATCCCCTGAAAGGGATTAACTAGATGGTAACTGTAGGCTGGTCAGGTGTGGCTTGGGGAGGTGGGTCAGTGGGGGGCATCCCTTTGGGGTATATATTTTGTTTTTGTTGAGCAAAGCTCTCTCTCTCTCTCTTTGCTTCCTGGTGCTATGTCCTGAGTCACTTTCTTCCACCACATTCTTCTTCCTCAAGTCCTGAGGAATGGAGCTGGCTGTCTGTGGACTGAGACCTCTGAAACCAGGAGCCTCAAATAAACTATTCCTCCTCGAATTGTTCTTATCAGCTTTTTTGGTCACAGCAGTAAAAAGGGTGATTAAAAGACCTGTCAGACACTGCAGAAGATAGGGGTGGAAATATGGAATGAAAATGGGGTGTTATGGTTTGAATGTGAGGTATACCCCAAAAGCTCAGGTGTGAGACAGTGCAAGAAGGTTTAGAGGAGAAATGATTGGTTTGTGAGAGCCTTAACCTAATCAGTGATTTAATCCTTTGATAGGATTAACTGAATGGTAACTGAAAGCAGGTGGGGTGTGGCTGGAGGAGGTGGGCATTGGGGCCATGGTTTTGGGGTTTATATTTGTATCTGGCAAGTGGAGTCTCTCTCTGCTTCCTGATCATGATGTGAGCTGCTTCCCTCTGCCACACTCTTCAGCCATAATGGTCAGCTTCATCTTGAGCCCTAAGGAATGGAGCCAGCTGTCTATGAACTGAGACCTC
Source organism: Glaucomys volans (assembly GCA_020662805.1). NCBI lineage: Eukaryota > Metazoa > Chordata > Mammalia > Rodentia > Sciuridae > Glaucomys > Glaucomys volans. Next base: position 153,931 of record JAJEJO010052832.1, on the reverse strand, counting down.
TGAAACCATAAGCCCTCAAATAAACTTTTTTCTCTTCTACAATTTTGCTGGTCTCATCTTTCAGTACAGCAGCAAAAAAGCTGAGTAAAACAGGGGGAAATTGTTGAATGACTATGCTTAGAGCTGTTAGTTGCCTGGGTCTCTGGCCCAACCCTTCACAGTAACTTCTGACTTTCTGCTTCCCTCAGATCAGAGGCCCAATATTTTTTCTAAAACTGGAATTTAAGAATCTCCAGACTTGGAGACCTAACTGAAGGCAGCAGTAAGATCCAGAATGGTCCAGAACACGATTAAGTGAAAATGTACATACTGAAACTCTCAGCTCTCTCTTCTTTTCCCCTCCCTGAACACCAGGTTATAGCACTGCAGCATAATATTGGTGGATTAGTCCCTTAGAACCTGACTGACTTCATAAAAACGATCTCCAGATACTGATATTTTTCAGTGGTGCCCTCAGTAAGAGAGGTCAAACAGTACTCTCAATAAGGGCATGTTTGGTTTTACTCTTAAATGTGAATTAGCAACACAAAGATCATCAGACATTTTAGAAATCCAGAGGAGTATAGAAAATAGATGAAATGAATAGACACAAAATAGAGAAGCAAGAGTTATCAAGTAGTAGTACATAAAATAATAAAAATAAAATTCTTTTGTAGGATCAATGTGTAGAAGAGTTAAGAAGCCTATCTTGTAAAGATTGCCTCTTTTAGAAAATTTTATTTTTTTAACACTTGGCATTTCTTACATGTATTTCCTTGCGGAATGTTGAAACCCGAAGGCCTTGCCCAACCTTACTACAACTCAGGAGGCAGAGCCCAAGAGTGAGCAAGATGAGCTTCCAGGTACCTGTTCTAAAGGGTTAGTTAAATAAAATCAACATAAACTCTCCAGTCCCTAGAGCAAGTGGGGCAGCCTCACAAGGTAGAGAGAAGGTTGCTGGCACTTTTTATCCAAATTCATCTGATGGCTTCTGCTTAGCCATGGATCCAAAACTCTATTGCTCTGTCATAGAAGGGAAAGGGGAACCTTGTCATTGCTCCTTGTTTGCATCGTCTACTAATTTTTTTCTCCTCTTGGTATCTGGATGGGTTCTCTGGATTGATAGTAAGAAAGTGTTACAGTGAGGGCTGGGGTTGTGGCTCAGTGGTAGAGCACTTGCCTGGCACGTGTGAGGCACTACGTTCAACCCTCAGCACCAATTTAATAAATAAATAAAATAAAGGTATTGTGTCCATCTACAACTACAAATATTTTTTTTTAAAAAAGCATTACAGTGACTGACTTGGAATTTATTTATAAGACTCCTCTGTCCTTAAAAGCATTACCCCTTGGTAGAATAAGAAAAAGACATGGTTTGAGGCAGAAGGCTCATCAGTGGAACTCAATGTGAGTTATCCCTTAGCCGGAATTCTTAGTGGTTCTCACTATAGATATTGGCCATTCTACCCCAGTCCCTGCTCAGCTAGGCAGCACTGCATCTTAAAGGCCAGCTGGATCAAATTCCTTATATGCAGTTGATGGGACTAAAATATAAAGAGTCAGAAGGACCTTCTGAATGCTAATTGTGGAAACACAATTTAAAACCAACCCAGTTGTTGTGTAGAAACTTGACTTCCATCATTTAGAGGTATATTCCAGGTATGCAGGGAATATAGGAAAAGGTGAACTTGTCACTAGAGGATCAGAGAAAGTTACTTGGAAGAGGTAACCTATGAGATGGGAAAATAAGCAAGAGCTGGCAAGGTAGATGAAGTTGACAGCAGGAAAGGTGTTTCAGGTGGAGGGAAGAGCATATACAAAGTCTTGATGTTGAGTGAGAAGCCAAAGCGACCTGAGTTCATGCACTTCTCTCATTTTGTTCCTGGAAAAAATGGACCCCTACACTGGGCCAGGTACTGCTGGGATTACAGAGATAAGTAAGAAGGCCACAGAATAGTATGGAAGAAACCATTTTATCTCTTTTCCCACCAGTGTCTCTATTTTAATTCTATTTCGTATGATGCTTTCCTGAGTTGGTACAATGAGTTCTGCTTCCTGAATAAGGGCCATGCTTCTATTTCTTGTTACCATATTGCTATTGGTGCTAGAATGAGAGACCAATTGCAGGTTCCTCCTAACTATAGAATAAATATAGCTTGGAAAACATGTACCACTGATGACACGATTGGTGTCCTTTTATTTGTACCTGAAGATCAATTTTCCAAAATATATTCATTGACCACGTTACACTTATATTTTAGTGCCAGTACTTGGTATCGGCATTCTGTAGTGCAAATCACTGATCACCAGCTCATTGCATAGCATTGAGCCAGATGTTGTCAGGCTGCTAAGATGAACTGCATAAGCTTCTGACCTAAGATTTTTTTATTTTAAATGATGGGGATTGAATCCAGGGGTGCTTTACCACTGAGCTACATCTCCAGCCCTTTTTACTTTTATTTTGAGAAAAAGTCTATGTTGCCCACGCTGGTCTTGAACTTGCCATCCTCCTGCCTCAGCCTCCTGAGTTGCTGGACTTAGAGGCGTACAATAGTGCACCTGGCTACCTAATAGTTTTTTTGATCTTGGACAAGTTATTTAGCTTCAACTCTGAATTTCCTCATCTATAAAATGGAAATGTTGCAACCTCTGTTTCAGTAGTTGCATATGGTTGTGCACATGTGTGTGTACTGAGTAAATCAGAACATTCTTGCACACAGTTGGACTTTAGCATATTTTTACTTAATCTCCATTCCCCAGCCAACCATTCCAACATCCTTAAATAGTGAACGTTTTGTGGGAGTTCAAAGGAATATGAAATATTTGGTGATGTTTAACTTCTTTCTCTAATGATCCAAGTTCAAGCAAATTTACATGGCAAACCATTTAGTTATCTCAAAATTCAAAATAATGCCTTTACTGAAACAATTTGGAGTGGTGACTTATTGTGGCCTTGGATTCTGCTTCAGAGAGATTTGGCATATATTATCAAGAATACCATTTTATTTAAAAAGCTCATAAAGCTTCATCCTCAGCTATTACTGATTTAGGAGTAGCAGATATATGGAAACTTTCACACTCTACTGAACGGGATTATACATTCTTCTCTAGCCCACATAACTCATATTTCGGGCTGAGTTCTTCTAAGTTCTTCCCTCTCTGATTAATGATGTGCATAACAGGGCTCTAGGCAGTGTTCTCTTATCTGACCATGCCACAGGCTCACTTTCACTTGACCTTCAGAAAGCATTTAGGCAGCATTTCAGCCAAACTTTAGTAATGAACATTGGAGAATGAAGTTATGAATTGTGATTCTAAAACACACACAACACACACACGCACACACACTCACAGGAGCACTCTGGATTGCCAACACATACATAGTGTCTCTATTTTTTATTCATTAACAGGTTTTTTTTTTTCTGTCATTAATTACAAAAGTAAACTAACTGGCCGAGTTCTCACTAAAGATAAATGCAAACTGGGAGGATCACATGGATAAATCTTTCCCTGCCTCATTCAGATTGAAAGCAACATTTAGACTCTTTAGGGAACAGTCAAAAATGTGTGTATTATAGAGTTATATGTTTTAATAACTTCACCTCATTCTATTCAGCCTCTAACCCCATTGGAATCATAAAAGGTTAATATTGAGATGAACCCTAAGAACATAAATTAGGCATTGCTATTACTTTCCCCCAAATGAGCCTTAAGCTATGTAACACTTGATCAGCAGGAATTTCCTTTTTTATTAAGGAAATGAAGATACACTGTATCAAGTGATATTATTGAGAATGCCTAGATTTTCTCATTATCCTACAAGTGCTTAAAATTGCTATTACAAATTTCTGCAGGCCAAATCCCAGCTCCCAATGGACCCCTGCAGAGTGTTATGGAGTACTAGTAGGGAATATGTTTCAATTGCCCACAAATATATACCTATATGGCCATGTTGGGGATTTTCAGGCGGAAATGAGATATTTTATTTTTATTCTATCCATAAAGAAAGGTCAATCTAAAATTGTGTCCCGGAGTTACAGGCCACAAATCAAAACTGGGGCATCAACTGGGGCATCTTCATTTATGAACTTTTTATGATATTAAAAAAGCACCAAGTTATCTATCATTTCTTCCTCCTTGGGTGGCTTCATTTTTCAATATTAGGTATTACTGCTTCACGTTTGCAATTTATCAAGTTTAAAAGTGACACTTGTCCAATAAAAATAGTTGGATATCCTTGGCAAAGACATGGCACTTTTGGATTACTGTCTATATCATCAATTTCTTCTAAAAAGAAATCCCCAGGTGGTAATGAACGTGAGTCTCTATCACAGGTAAAAAAATTTCACGGGAATCTTTCCTGGCATCTTCTACTTTCAAAAATAGTCAAATTTATTTTATAAGTTCCAAACATCCTTTTCTGTGCAGCATCTGTACTAAGATGAAAAGATCTCAATATTTTGAGGTACATTAACATTGACTGTTTTAACATGTGGCGCAGGATTTAACGGTATATACAAGTTTCTAGAATGGTGACATTTATCCAATCTAAAACAATTTTTCTTTTAAAGCATCTTTTTAGTATTCCATTAGTAGTCTTGTAAAAATTCTAGTTTGATCACCATAAACCTAGCAACAGTTATCAATGGTTCTGATGATTCAGATTTCCCATGAAAACACAGGGGAAAAGAATAGACAAGAATTTAATTATGGAAATGCTGTGCTTTGTCAAAACAAATACATTAAATTTAAAGTAATACTACGTTTGCCAAGTGCTTTCTGGTTTATAAAATAATGGCACACTTTTACCTATTTCATTGTCTTAACCCAGGGAGATACTCAATGCAGGGTGCCAGTTTTTTTCTGTTATAAAATGAAGCCTCATCTCTCTTGTTCCATAGTACTACTATGCAAATGAATTATATAATTAATTTTTCTTTTATAAACACTTGGCACATAGTAGGTGCTCAACAATATTGGCTGGAATTTGCCATTTTCTCATGTGAACATGTTACAATTAAATTTAAGTGATTTCCTCAAGGCCATATAGATATTAATGATGGTTATGGTATTGAAACTCAAGTCTTACTGATTTAGTTGAATTAATTTTAAACATAAATATTTCAATGTCTAGTATTAGTCAGTTCTTTTGATATTGTTTTAATCAATGTGATTTAGACTTACTAACTTCATTTTAGTAAATATTGGTAGCAGTGTATTCCAGAGAACAAATGGATTAGAGCATGTTTCAAAATTGCTATAATCTAACCATGCAATACCTTGAAATCACAAATCTGACCTACATCACCTAGCACTATAGCATGGAGATAGTAAAAAGAGCTGATTATTGACAGTAACAATTTATTCATCACTTACTTTGTCCTAGGTACATAAGTGATTTACACGGGTCATCTCATTTAATTCTCACAGCATCCTAGCAAGGCCATTTCATTACCATCACTTTATGAACAGGAAAAATAAAGGACAGTGAGAAGTTAAGTAACTTTTCTCAAGGTCATGGGAGTAGGAAGATGGAGACTAGCTCTAGTCTGGAGTCTCTACTCTTAATTTCCATGTTCCACAGTTTCTATGGATGATATGTAGCGAAGAATGTGATCAAATGCAGAGCAATCCAGGGTGGAAGCCAAGAACATCAAAATTTGACCTTTAGACTTAGGAAACAGGAAATGGAGAGTTTGGAAGAGCAAAGAGAGTATGAGTGGACAGCCTAGTAGGGGTAGAGGCTTTTGGAGAACAGTATTGGGTGACACCTAAAAAAAAAAAAAAAAAAAAAAAAAAACAAATCCAGTAAAAAGGAATTGTTGATACGGAGACTGTGCTCCTGCATCTGTCAAAGGCTCAGGTGTATAGAGAGGCCGATAGGACTAAGAATGTTCTGGAATGTTCTGGAGAGTTCTAGTATGGATAAACTTATCATGTGGCAGGTTAGAATATGTGTGACCATAATCCAGTCAGTAAGGGAAGAAAATTGGGATTGCAGATTAGTGTATGGCCATGGTGCAGGGAGAGCTCTAGTAGTATATGAATAAAAGAGTCAGGCCTTTCCAGCTCATGCTTCTAAATTAATTGCATTTCTGAAGCCAGATTAGTAGGACTCTCAAGACCTGAGGTAACAAGGAAAAAAAGTTCATGTTGGTGAGAGTTGGAAGGAATGGAAAGGTTATCAAAACATAGTGGTAAACAAGCCAGGCATGTGTTGATCTGAATATGTGATTACTACTTCAAATTTTCTCTCTCTCTTTCTCTCTCTCTCTCTCTCTTTCACACACACACACATACACACACACACACACACACACACAGTACCCACAGTACTACTAATCTACAGTACCCACTCTACTTTTTTTAGATGTTTTTACAAATTTTGTTATATCATAACAAAATATTATGAATATGTTATATTATAATCAGTGTGGAAATTGTTATGTTGTGTGGTTTCTTCCTCTATAAAATGTAGTTATTTTTGATAGCACTAGTAGACTGGAAATCCTGTGTAGTTAGAGGAGAGTAATGGTATCCTAGTCTGCTCAAGCTGCCATTATAAGCCATCATTTACTGGGTGGCTTAAGAAACAGAATTGTAGTTCTCACATTTCTAGAGGCTGGAAAGTTCAAGATCAGGGTGTCAGCAAATTAGGCTTAATTCCGAGACCTCTACTTTTGGCTTGTGGACAGCTGATACATCACTGGGTGCTCATGCTACCCTTCTTTAAGCACGCACACACTCATGCACACGTAGAGAGAGATGGAGAGATGGACAAATAGTGTCTTTCCTTATGACTACATTGATGCATCATGAGGTCCTACCCTCATGACCTCATCTAAACTGAATTACCTTCCAAATGCCCTGTGTCCACATACCGACATGTTATCGAACAGATATGTAGGTAAGAATGACCACATTTGAAATTAGGGCTCCAACACATGAATTTTCAGGAGACATGAACACAGAATCTAACATATGGAAACTATATATGTATTGAACTTTTAAGCCAAATACTATGGAAAGAATTTCAAACATTTTGAAATAATTTTGTAAGAAGAAATGACTTATTTTCTCTTCTCCCTATAAAGATAACCAGAAATCTGTTTTTGAAATCTGAACAATTTGCCTATGCAGTAGCTGTTTGCTTTTTTTTTTTTTAGTTCTCAGTGGACCTTTATTTTACTAATTTATATGTGGTGCTGAGGATGAACCCTGTGCCTCCCATGTGCTAGGCAAGTACTCTACCACTGAGCCACAACCCCAGCCTATAGAGTACCTGTTTTTACTCTAATCAGACTTTTACCCAGTCAGCTAGATTTGAATCCCTCAAAATAGGTGATATGCTGGAAAGAGCCTTGATCTGGGAGGCAGCATGAGGAGTGTTACTTTGCTGTGTAACCTTGACTTGCTGTTTGTAAGCCTCTCTTTCCTCACTCGGAAAGACACGTGATTGGAATAAATGATGTTTATTTTAACCTGTCACTTGAACGACTGAATGGACTGGTTTCACTGAGACGATCTTGATTTTATCCCTAAAGGTCTTGCCTACCAGGAAACTTTTACCCCAGGATGTGAGGAGTTCTGGTTTTTGATTATTAGTTGGGGGCATGTTTCCCATTATCAATGGGAGCAGATGGACACAGTGGCTCAAAATGTAAGGGTTGAAAGCAACACTGCTGCAGTGATGAATGGATAAGACTCTGGTTATCTGCCTTCTGCGTCGCTGCCATTCCTCTCTCCCCTGACTGCTGATGTGGCAGCTGTGATTTGTTGTTCACAGTAATGGTTCATCTATCGTCGTCTCACTCTGAGTGATAGGACTTAAGTGTGCAACTTAAGTGCACTGTAATTTTGAGGGTTACTCCATTTTTTACTGTGCCTATAGAATAGTCGTGCTTTGTATTAAGAATTAACTTTTAATATATGAATGCTGTTACCATGTTTTCTAACAGTTCAAATAATGAACTTGAGATGATTACTGATGCAAAGTTTTCCTAGATATCACAGGAAAAGAAAGGCTAAATGACTGTGTGATTTTAATACTGATAGAAAGTCTCAAACAATGAGGATAGGGAGGTGTTTTAGTTAAGTTTAGTCCTTGACTAAGGACTACTTAGTGGAGGAAAAGTTTATTTTGGCTCAAGGTTTCAGAGGTCTCAGTCCACATAGGACCAACTCCATTGCTATGAGGTCTGAGATGAGGCAGAACATCATGAGCGAAGGACCCAGCAGAGAACAGTTCTCAGCTCCTACAGAGATTAGGAAGCCAAGGGAGAGAGAAGTGGGGTGGAGAAGGAGGCCACAGGGAAGACGCACCCTTCTAGGTCTTGTTCCCAGTGACACACCTCCTTCAGTCACGCCCCACTTGCCTACATTTGCCACCCAGTCAGTCCATTCAAACTAGGATAGACCCATTAGCTCTCATAATCGAATCTTTTCACCTCTGAATATTCCTGCCTTAACAGAAGCTTTTGGGGGGACATCTGACATCCAAACCATAAAAGGAAATAAATAACTAATTCTGAGAATACTATAAAATATGCAGAGAATAATTTGAGATTGGGCATGGTGGAAAGGTGATAGGAAAGCACATATGGAGAATAGATTTCCTAATTCTGGGTTGAGTCACATGATACAAGTTTTTGTGTCTCCCATAGACACCAATTTTCGGTCAAAAATATTAGCCACTGAATTAGCCTGGGTCTAACATATGGAGGAACACCCATTATCATGTCATCCCTTTTATCACTCTGTGAATCTGAATAAATTTACATTTCCTGACTCAGATGTTGCAAATAAAATTCTTATGAATGAGCAAAGGTGTTAGACAATAGATGTGTTCCCTCCTACAGGGTAGAACTGATTCTGTCAGTTTTTAACAACAATCACATTGCTACTGATAAACAACAGTTTATCAGTTGATGTCTAATCATGGAGACAAGTCCTTCCTAGACTTGATTGGGATTATGGAGTTTCCAACTGTCTCCTTGATTTCTATGAAGACTTTAATAAAAATATAGGCTACATGAACAGAAAGATGCAAATTAGACTTTGCTCATTTATTTGTGCATTCAGCAGACGGTGCAAAAGTAAATCTTGGCAACTTCTGTGTAGGTCATATACTTCTTACTAAAGAAAATTCAAGTAACTTACCTATAAATGTTATGTAAAACTTGTCCACAACACTTACAAAAATGAGTGTGATTTCCTTACCTGTTGCATGTAGACTTTTATAATGAACATATTCACTTTCCCTAAATGTGTAGAAACACTTGATGAGATTTTTTTTCACTTTATAAAGATGGAGGGAGATAGCCTCCTTGACCCTTTGTCAATATATATGATGCCCTCTGAGTATTCTTTCCTGACTATATTCTGTTCTCTCTTTCTCATGTATGTTACAACTCTTCTGCATTTAGGGTAATTATTTCCATGTACTCCTTTGTATTTTACATGTCTGTGTATCTTTAAACAACATAGTATTTGTTTTCTCTTGAATTTGACTTTATATTATTAGTATCATTTTCTACAACTTGTGATTAACATTATGTTCTTGTCTTCATATTGATGCACATAGCCATATAACTTGTATTTTTTGTGAAGTGTAGCATCCTATTGTAAGACTGTAACTCATTTTGTCCATGGATCTTTTCATTGATTCCATCCTTAATTTTTTTTCCTTGGTACCAGGGATTGAATCCAGGGGTGCTTAACCACTGAGCCACATCCCCAGCCCTTTTTTATACTTTATTTAGAGACAGGATTTCACTAAGTCGTTGGGACCTTGCTAAGTTTCTGAGGCTGACTTTGAAATCGCAAGCCTCCTGCCTCAGCCTCCCGAGCCTCTGGGATTACAGGTGTGCATCACTGTGTCAGACATCTTAATTGGTATTTTTAAATTTAAGTATTAGTGTACATTAATTGTACATATTAATGGATTTCATATTGACATTTCTATGCATGCATATAACATGCTTTGACTGTATCTATTGTCCCTACTATCCTCTCCTAATTCTCTTCCTCTTCTCCAATAGTTCTCCTTCCACTTTCATATTATCTTGTTTTTCTTTTTCTCATTCCCCTTTTTTTCTAGATTCCATATAGGAGAGACTACATGATATTTGGCTTTGAGAGTCTGACTTATCTTGGTTAACATGATGATCTCTGATTCTAACCATTTCCTATAAATGATATATTTCATTGTTTTGGGCCAAATGATGCTTCATTGTGTATATATTCACCACATTTTCTTTATCCATTCTGCTGTTGATGGGAATCTCAGCTGAATCCCTAATGTGGCCATTGTGAATGTGTCATAATCAGAATGGGTAAGTAGGTACTCTTTTTGTATGCTGACTTTGATTCCTTTGAGTGTATGGCATTGCTGGATCACTAGTCTTTTGAGAAAACTCCATACTGTTTTCCATAGTGGCTGTACTAATTTATGTTCCCACCAGTAGTAGATGAGGGCTCAGTTTCCTTCACATCCTCTCTAGCATTTGCTATTTTTTGTTTTCTTTTTTTTCTTTTCATTGGTTCTTTTTAGTTATACATAATTTTAGGATTCAGTTTGACAAAATTATGAAAGGATGGAGTATAATTTGTTTTAGTTCAGTTCCCAGTATTTCCCCTTTCCTTCCCCTCTCCTTCCCCTCCTCTCTCCCCAGTTCCCTTTCCTCTACTCTACTGATCTTTCTGCTTTTGCTTTGAGAGTTTTGTTGTTGTTGTTGTTGTTGTTGTTGTTGTTGTTAGTGTCTTGTGGATATACAGATAATGAGATTCAATGTGATATATTTACATAGGTACATAGGAAAATTAGGTCAGATTTGTTCCACTGTTCTTTCCTTATTCCATTCCTCCTTCCTCCCCTTCAATCCCCTTTATCTATTCCACTGATCTTCTATTTTTTACACCCCCTCCTTATTTTGGATTAGTTTTCACATATCAGAGAAAACATTCCACCTTTGACTTTTTGGGACTGGCTTATTTCATTCAGCATGATAGTCTGTACTTCCATCCATTCACTGTCAGATGCCATGTCATTCTTTTTTCTGGCTGAGTAATACTCCACTGTATGTTTATGTGATGTATATAAATTATATCACATTATCTTTATTCATTCATCTGTTGAAGGGCAACTAGGTTGGTTCCTTAGCTTGACTATTGTGAATTGAGCTGCTATAAACATTGATATGGCAGAATCACTGTAGTATGCTGATTTTAGTTCTTTGGGATAAATACCAAGGAGTGGGATATCTGGGTCATATGGTAGTTCTATTCCTAGTCTTTTGAGGAATTACCATACTGCTTTTCAGAGTGATTACACTAATTTGTAGTCCCACCAAAAATGTGTGAATGTACCTTTTCCCCCACATCTGTGCTAACATTTATTATTATTTGTATTCTTGATAATTGCCATTCTGACTGGAGTGAGAGGAAATCTCTTTGTAGTTTTGATTTGCATTTCCCTAGTTGCTAGAGATATTTAACATTTTTTCATATAATTGTTCACCACTTATATTTCTTCTTTTGAGAAGTGTCTGTTTAGTTCTTTTGTCCATTTATGTATTGGGTTGGGTTTTTTTTTATAGGTAAATTTTTTGAGTTTATTTTTGGTACCAGGGATTGAACCCAGGTGCACTTAACGACACTGAGCCACATCCCCAGAGCTTTTTATATTTTATTTAGAGACAGGGTCTCACTGAGTTGCTGAGGCTGACTTTGGACTTGCAATCCTCCTGCCTCAGCCTCTAGAGCCACTGGCATGTGCCACCATGCCCAGCTTGAGTTCTTTGTATATTCTGGATCTTGTGGCCCTATCTGAGGAGCAGGTGGCAAAGATCTTCTCCCATTCTGTAGGCTTTCTCTTCATGCTCTTGTTTTCTTTGCTGTGCAGAAGCTTTTTAATTTGATGTCATCCCACTTTCTGATTTTTTTATTCTATTTCTTGTGCTTTAGGGGTCTTATTATGGAAGTCACTGCCAGTGCCCACATGTTGGAATGCTGGACGTACATTTTCTTCTAGTAGTTTTGGGGTTTCTGGTCTAATTCCTGGTCTTTGATCCACTTTGAACTGACTTTCCTGCAGGGTGAGAAATGGGGGTTAAATTTCATTTGTTTACATATGGATCTCCAGTTTTCCCGGCACCATTTGTTCAAAAGACTGTTTTTTCTCCAGTGTACACCTTTGTCCAGTATCCTCACCAGCATTTGTTATGTTTTTGTTTTTTTGACAATAGCCATTCTGACTGGGGTGAGATGGATTCTCAATGAAGTTATGATTTACATTCCTTAATAGCTAACGATGTTGAGAATTTCCTCATATATATGTGGATCATTTGTATTTCTCCTTTTGAGAAGTGTCTGTTCAGGTCATTTGCCCATTTATGGATTAGATTAGTTCTTTTGTTGTTGGCTCTTTTGAGTTCTTATGTATTCTGGGTGTTAATCAGCCATTAGATGAATAGCTGGCAAAGATTTTCTCCCATTCTGTAGACTGTCTCTTCACTCTCTTGGTTGTTGCCTTTGCTGTAAAAAAGCCTTTCAATGTAATGTAATTCCATTTGTTAATTCTTGCTATTAATTTCTAAGCAATCGGAGTCCTAGTCAGGGAATCATTGCCTATACCAATATTTTGAAGTGTTTCCCCTACATTTTTCTCTGTAACTTCAAAGTTTGGGTCTTACATTATTCCATCTTTTGGTGGTGCAAATGATACTCCTGTGAGTATTTCTGTACATGTTTCATGGTTTGCTTTGTCAAAGAAAATATATTATGCCAAATTAAATTGGAATTTCAGCCAGGTGCAATGGCACATTAAGCTGTAATTCCAGCTGCTCAGGAGGCTGAGGCAGAAGGTCTCAAGTTCAAAGTCAGCCTCAGCAGGATCTCAAGTTCAAAGCCAGCCTCAGCAATGGTGAGGCCCTAAGCAACTCAGTGAGATCCTGTCTCTAAATAAAATACAAAATAGGGTTGGGGATTTGACTCAGTGGTTGAGGTCCCTGAGTTCAATTCCTGGTACCCAATAAATAAATAAGTAAATAAATGAAATTGGAATTTCAGATAAACAAAAAAATTTTTAGTGGATGTTGCATAGGACATATATTGCATAGGGCATATATGCTAATTTTTTCAAATGTATTTTTTAAATTCAAGTTTAATTGGTAGTAATGCATTATTACTTGCGAATTCTGGCAAATCTAATGGTACAAATGTTTAGGATATATTTTTCTAGGATATATATCTCAAGGTATAATTGTTACGTCGTGGGAAATGAGCAAATTCAGTTTACTTCCAGATTGGTCCTATGGTGTCAGACATCCATTCACAGTTGTGTGAATTTTCATCACCTGGCATCTGCACTAATACATAATATTGTCAGACTTTTTAACTTTTATCAATTTGATGAGTGTGAAATTACTTATCTTTGTGATTTTTATATCAGTTTCCGACTTTACTAAGGAAGTTGACTATCTTTTCAAATGATGGTCTGCCATTTGCATTTCCTCATCTGCAACATGCCTGTTCATTGGAAGTGCCCATCATTTTCAATTGCATTCATCATTTTGGAAGATTTCTTCCTATATTCTGGATAGTAAACTATTGTTGGTTTTATGTGCTGCATACCTAGGCTCCCAGGTTGTGGAATATCTTTTCAAATTAATGTTAGTCTGTGCTGATTATATACATGTAGATCAGCTTTGGAGCTCTCTAGTTTCATTGTTCTCATTGTCTATTTCTGTGCACAGAACACATTATCATAATTAATTATTGTTTTGTATAGCATATCTCCCATTTTTTTATGAGTATTGGTTTAAGGACTGGTAGATGGTCAGTGGTCAGTTTATGTTAATGTTCCATAGGCTTGTTTTTTTGTTGTTGTCGTTATTGGGGATTGAACCCAGAAGTGCTTTACCAGTGACCCACAACCCCAGGCCTTTTTATTTTAGTTTTAAAATTTTGAGATAGGGGCTCACTGGTTTGCTTAGGACCACACTGACTTTCTGAGGCTGCCTTGAACTTGAGATCCTCCTGCCTCAGTTTCCCTAGTCACCAGGATTACAGGTGGGCACCATTGTGCCCTGCCCCATTTGTATTCAAAGATCTGTGTTGTCTACTATATCCATGAGATTAACCATGTTGCTTATGTTATTCAAAGTTGATCATTTTTGCTTAACCCATCTATTTACAGACATATGCTAAAATCTTCCAAGTTGACAGGGCACAGTGGCATATGTGTATAGTCCAGCTCCTGGGGAGGATGAGACAGGAGCATTGCAAGTTCTAGGACAGCCTGGGCAATTTAATGACATCATGTTTCAAAAAAAAAAAAAAAACCAAAAAAAAAACAAGAAAGAATGAAAACGGAGTCTTCCAGAGTGTTGGTGATTTGCTAATATCCTTTTCATTGTTTTTATTTCAAATTTTACTTTCACACCATTTTTGGGGGGGAGCACTGGGTTCCATTAAATTTAGAATTAATCTCCATATTGAATTGGTACTTTAATAAATATATGTTGACCCTCTGTATGTATATTAATAATTTTTGCCTATATTTTGTCTGACATTCACATGGCTGCACCAGATCTCTTTTGGGTCACATTTACTTTATATATCTTTTTCATTATTTGTATCCTTTTCTTTAAATATGACTTGTAAACACTGTGTAAATATATTTGAAAATATATAATTGAACAATATTTTACCTGGAGAGCAGAGTTTGTTTTCTGTTGTTTGTGATTACTAGTATATTTTTATTCATTTCTGTCACCTTACTGTTTTCAGTTTTGCTCACTCTTGCTTGTTTTTCCTTTTTTGTTCTGTATTTGATTGCTTTTGGTTTGATTGTGATTCTCTCCCTTGACTCTCTTTTTCATTATGTGAGTTTGGAAGTTGTGCATTCTGTTTTAATTCTTTTTAAGAAGTTCATCTCTAAATAATAATGTGCATGAATAATGTAATTCTAAAATTAATCAATATCTTTCTCTTTTCTCAAACTATACAAGAATATTAAAATGCCTGAACTCCAATCATAACATCCCAAATCATGTGTTTGTGTTTTTCACTGTTTCCAATTTTATCTTGATTTTCTGTGAACATGTTGAATTTCATGTTGACAGAAAATAAATCAAAACTATTTTGTTATCAAACGTTTTTATATTACAGCATTTTAATCGCAGAGTATTCAGTTATTTAGATAAATTATAATTCAACCAAATCACTTTCATTGGATATTCTGATTGTTTCCAAACTTTCATTATTACCAATAGTAGGCCTGGTTATCTGAAAATTACTTAGAAGTACAGTTAACATTTAGGTCTCACTTGGATAAGGCAGCAGTCATGCAGTGTGCTCTCTGCAAATTATTTCATTAGTTTTCACAGTGACTCTGAAGCAATCACTTTGGTAGCACCATTTAAAAAAATTCTTAGAGCATTATAGTTATACATAATAGTTGGGTTTATCTTGACAAAAATCATACATGCATGGAGTTTGATTTCAATTTATGATCCCCCCATCCATCCTCCCTTTTTCTCCCTTTCCCCCTCCCCTTCCCCATTCTCCTTCCCCTACTCAGCTAGACTTCCTTTTGCTCATCTGTTTGTATTTGGCTCTTTTTACTTATACATAAAGGTGAAATTCCCTGTGATATATTTATATATGTTCATAACATGATTTTTAAATAATTCATTACACATTGCGTCCCCCTTCCATCCCTCCACTCTGCCTCTTGATGTCCTTCTTCTGAATTACTGATCTTCCATTTATCTTTATGATATCTTTTCATTCTCCCTTTTTTTTTTTTTTTCGCTGTAGCTGCAGCATATGAGAGAAAACTTTCAACCCTATGACTTTCTGAGTCTGGCTTATTTCACCTAGCATGATGTTCTCCATTTCCATCCATTTACCAGTAAATGCCACAATTTCATTCTTCTTTATGACTGAGTAGAACTCCATTGTATATATATATCATAGTTTCTTTATCCATTCGTCTCCTGATGGGCATATGGGTTGATTCTGTAAGTTAGCTATTGTGAATCATGCTGCTATAAACATTGAGGTGGATGTATTGTTACAGTATGCTGATTTTTAGATCTTCTAGGTCAATACCAAGGAGTGGGAGAGCTTGGTAATATGGTGGTTCCTTCCCTAGTTTTTTGAAGACTTTCCAGAATGATTGTACTAATTTGCAGTCTTACCACCAATGTACAAATGTACCTCCTACCCCCAACCTCGCCAGCATTTATTATTGTTTGTATTCTTGATCATTGCCATTCTGACTGGAGTGAAATGAAATCTTAGTGTACTTTTGATTTGCATGTCCCTGATTGCTAGGGATGCTGGACATTTATTCATATACTTGTTGACCATTTGTGTTTCTGCTTTTGAGAAATTTCTGTTTAATTCTTTTGCCCATTTTTTGATTGGATTTTTTGATATTAAGTTTTTTGAGTTCTTTATATATTCTAAATATTAATCCCCTATTGGAGGAATAGCTGGTAAAATTTCTCCCCTGGTGTAGGCTCTCTGTTCACACTTTTAATCATCTCCTTTGCTGTACAGAAGCTTTGTAATTTGATGGCATCCCACTTATTGTTTCTTGGTTTTATTTCTTGCAGCTAGCTTCATTTTTGAAATCAGGAAACTGAACAGAACTAACTTGGCAATGGCTGACCTTCTATTATAGTGAAAGTGGACTTTGGACTCAGTTTACATTTTGAGGTAGAGAGTAAAAAGGTGTTAATTTTAAAACTATATACATTTTTTAACTTCTTGGAATACAACTTCTTGGAATAGAACTTTAGAACATAAAAATGGTGCAAAACTACTCCAAGCCAACTAAAAATGATCCATTAATGACAAAAAGTATAAGTGGGAAGATTCATTTTTCAGCTATTGACTATCTTGACCATCTAGTTATTTTAGCCAAACTGTTATCTATGTAGGCTCTTTTCTACCATTTTCTTTCTTTTTTCCCCTCTAGTTCTGAACAATTTGCTTACAAGCATCTTTTCCCACCAAGGCAGCATAGGTGAATAACCACAATTCGCTTTGCCTACATCTTAAGATTTCTAGTGTGCAGACTTGTCCATAGTAACCTTTGGGTCTTCCCTAGAAAGGTATTTCCTAAATCACAAAATAGATGTGCTTTATAAAAATACTAATTTTATAAAAATAGCAGCACATGGTAGCTTCCATTGAAACAGGATTAAATGAATATAAATATGACTTATATGACTTATATGCTTTAGTGTGACAGTCAGAATACCTAAAATATAATTGAACAGTAGATATGAGTCATAAAATAAAGGTGGTTATAATCTTGACCACTTTAAACAAGAAACTAAGAATTGATTGTTTCAGTATGAAACTATAGATTTTGAGATATAAATTTAATAAGACTGGTAGTACCTTATTGAACTTCCTATTGGCTACAATATTGTATCACAGATGATTCATTATGGCTTCAGACTTGTAGGGACATATTTGCATTTAGTAAAATTAAGTATGAGCTTGGTGCTATGGGGCACACCTATAGTCCCAGAAACTTTGGAGGCTGAGGCAGGAGGATTGCAAGTTCTAGGCCAACCTCAGCAATTTAGTGAGGGCCTAAGCAACTTAACAAGACCCTGTCTCAAAATAAATATAAATAGCGCTGGGGATGTGGCTCAGTGGTTAAGCACCTCTAGGTTCAATCCCTGGTACCAAAAAATTTTTTAAAAATTATCATATTCCACTTACCCAGAATGAGATATATTTATAAGCAGAACCCTCAAATATAAGCAATATGAGGACAGAGAGATTTGTCTGTTTGTTCATGACTATAATCATAGTTCCTTGGATAGTACCTGGCACAGAGTAAGCACTTTGTGAAACTTTTCTTTGGAGAGGTAGATACCAGGGATTGAACTCAGGGACACTTGACTACTGAGCCACATCCCCAGCCCTAGTTTTTGTATTTTATTTAGAGACAGGGTCTCACTGAGTTGCTTAGGGCCTCGCTAAGTTGCTGAGGCTGGCTTTGAATTTACTATCCTCCTGCCTCAGCCTCCCCAGCCACTGGGATTACAGGCATGTGTCACCATACCCAACATTAATAAATGTTTAAATGAATATATGAATGAATAATTATTTCTCGGCAGTCATTAAGAGGCACATGACAATTGTATGTTATCAGGGGGAGAAAAGATCCAAAACATCTTGCTGTGTAACTGCAGTTTTCAACAGGTAGGCTAGCTGCTCCTCAAATACAGGAGTCATCATTTGAAAAAGTTTACTTGATGATTCAGAATTACACCCATAGTTTAGAACAAGTTTCCCAGTGCCCTAAGGGCAAGCTAGTTATCATGTTTCTCCCAGGGTGGATTTCTTTTTCTATTGAACAGTGACCTTCAAAGTTTTAAATGTGGCCTAGCATGTCTTAGAGTATTTTCGCATTGTGAATCATCCTTTGTCCTTCGTTCAATAAAATGTCTGTCTAGTGTACCAGCAGATGTGGCAAGGCATTGGTACGCAGTTGTATAGGGTCAAGTCGGAATGAAAGGAGATAGCAGACAGAATGTTAACACATGGTGGATACAATTACCAATATTGGAAGAGCCATTTTAAGTATTCCATTTGTGTGTTCACTGATTTGCAGATGTTCTGGAAAACATCCTGTGATTTCATTTTTAGCGTCTGAATCAAGAGATCATTCTAATCATTTTAAAAGCTTTTCATTATAAAAAAAGTTTTAAAGGAAGCTTTCATTATTAACTGCTATTGAATATATATGTTTTGAAAAAACATATTTTTGGATGGCTTTCCTTCCAGTTCTCATAGAATACCAGGCATCATGCATTGTGTCTCAAAGGTGGATGTAGATTTAAATCAAAATAGGTGGATATCCATCTCTGAAGGTGCAATTTATGAAAATATGTTGTATTAAAAACTCAGTAATTTGTTGTGCAGCCTTCACATGTTGAAGAAAATCCCACAAGATCTAATAGAGAGAGCAGAGTCTTGCATTTCTATCTTGGTTTTGCTTTATAAAATTAGACTGTATCATTCTGGGATTTAGTTTTCTCATTTGTAAAATAAGACTTTTTTTATTTCTCTAATTCACAAGCATCTATGAAGTAATTAAAACCTGATCAAATTTTATTCTAAAATATGGCTCCCAAATGTCCAATGTCAGACTGGTTATAGAATCTTCTGTAGAACCATTTAAAAGTGTAAATAGATACCATGACCCCACCTCTAGATTTCTAAAAATCTGCAGTTTTATTAAATATTTTGTTAAGTATGTTCTCCTGGTGAATCTTCTGCACTCTCACCCGTTTACAAACCCCAACTTTTAGAACCCTTTCATAGCTCATCTTATCATGTCATTGATTTGATAATTTTTCAGGTTCCTTTATATATGAGTGTATGTATGTATGTGTGTATAAGCATATATACATATATATCACAAAAAAGATAAAATATATATTGTAATATATATATTACAAAAAGATTAATTTTCCAAAAGCATTTTCCCCATTGTTTTCCTTGCTTCAAGTTTTCTAATTCGATTCACTTTCCAGATGTGGAATAACTGAATCAAATACTGTGAGCACTACCAGGAGCTGATACTAGGTACTAGGATGAGCCACTCACCTCGGACCCAAGATTTGAATAACATTTAAATGCAATATTAAAAAGTCAAAATTACTGCAAAAGCCAATGATGAACAAAATAACATTTCAAATGAAGGCCAGGTCCAATTGCTTCTTTTTGCTTCTGGCTACTGTGGCTTTATTCCATTCTGCTGTCAGCATCATTTGAATGTTATTATTTTAAAGACATTTCCAGATTTTAAAGGCGGAAAATAATATATTAATGTTACAATTTGTCTCAAATGTGTTTAGTCAAACACATCTTTTATGCCACAGTGCCACAGTAAATTAAGGTAACTTCCAGATCATACTTAACATGCCATCATAATGTGAATTATAACAGTTTGGAAAAGATAGGAAATGGAGTTTTCCTCTGTAATTCTTTCTATTTTTGTTTTATATTGTTAAGTCTGTGCTGTTCCATCTGTCCGGGCCAGGATTATCATCTTCTTAGTGGATTATTTCTTTTATCAATGTAGAATCTCTCCCTTTGCTTTTGTTAATGCTTTTTCACTTTCAATTTTATTTTGCTGAATACTGATGCTGCTTTGATTTCTTTTGTTAGTAATTTACCTGTTATTTTTTAGAAATCTGCTTGTCCTTTTATTTAGATATGATTCTGGAAAATAGTATATAACAGGAATTATTTTGGTTCTAATTTGAATACCTGCCTAATAGGCATGCTTAATTTATTTCCATTTACTAAGTTTATGGGTCTTATTTTATGTATTTGCATATACCATGATTCCACATCACTCTGTTCTACTTTATTCTTTCACACTGGATTGGTTGAGCTCTTGTTCATTTCCTGTTCTATTAGTTTATACTTTAATATTTAATGAGTTTTTCTTACATTTTATCAGTTAAACGAATGTCTAAAATTACTGTGATATCTGGATATCTACCTGGTAAAGAATGAAGTTGGATTCTTTTTTTTGTTGTTTTTTTAATATTCTTTTAGTTGTTGATGGACCCCTATTTTATTTATTTATTTATTCTATGTGGTGCTGAGGATCGAACCCAGGACCTCACACGTGCCAGGCAACTACTCTATCACTGAGCCACAATCCCAGCCCCTGAAGTTGGATTCTTAAATTGTGTATAAAAATTAAATGGAAGAGGGCCAGGGATATAGCTCAGTTGGTAGAGTGCTTGCCTCACAAGCCCAAGACCCTGGATTCTTGGCAGTACTGCCAAGAAAAAAAAAAAATTAAATGAAAGAGTTAAAACAATGAAACTTTTAGGAGAATGCATAGATGTAAATTTTTGTGACCTGGAATTAGGCAGTGGTTTCTTAGATGTGATATCAAAACACAAGTAACAAGAAAATTGATAAATGGAACTTCATAAAAAGTAAACACTCTTGAACTACAAAGGACACAATTCATAATGCGAAAAGATGACCTGAGGAATAGGAGATAATATTTGTAAATCATATATCTGAAAAGATACTTGTTACCAGGATATATAGAACCCCTTGCAATTCAACAATAAAACACCAACCCATTTAAAAAGTGGGCAAATGATTTGAATAGACAGTTTTCCAGAAAACATAGAAAAACAGACAAGAGGCACATTAGTCAGTATGGAAATGCAAATCAAAACCCTAATGAGGTGCCATTTCATACCTACTAGGAAGGCTTGAATGAAATGGAGAGATGTTATGAAGTGTTTGTGTGAGGATGTGGTGAAATTGGAACTCTCATATGCTACTGCTGGGATTTTAAAATGGTGCATCTACTTTGGAAAATAGTTTGGCAGTTTCTAAAAGCGTTAAACACAGAGTTAACATACGATGCAGTGATTCCACTCTTAGGAATACAACAAGGGGAAGCAAAAACAAATGTCCACACAGAAACTTGTACATGACTGTTCATGGTGTGATTACCTCTCATGGTCAAAAATTGAAAATAACCTGGGTCCATCACCTAATAAGTGGATCATCAAAATATGGTCTAAGCACACAATGAAATATTATTTGAAAATAATAAGAAATAAAGTACTATACACATGCTGCAATGTGGATAAACTTTGAAAGCATTGCGCTCAGTGAAAATCAGCCACGTGCTCTATGAGTCCACATATATGAAATCTATAGAGTCAGAAACCATGTTCATGGTTGTCTAGTTCAGGAAAGGTGTGGCAGGAAGTGGAGAGTAACTTCTAATGGGTATGGGGTTTCCTTTGAGCCAATGAAAATTCTCTAAAAATAGAAAGTGGTAATCATTGCAGAATTCTGTAAAAACTGAAAAAAAAATCACTAAAGCATAAATTTTGAAAGAGTACATTTTATGACATTTATCCCAGTAATGCTTTTATTACAATATACAATTTGGGAGTATGTTTGTCTTTCTAAGAAGACAGCTTCCTCTAATGTCCCTATTTTCTTGACTTAAGTTTTTCTCATTTCAAGGAACTGTTCTTTCTCTTGTAAATCAGGATTTCTTCTTGTGTTTTTAATTTTACTTATTTATTTTTATTTTTTGCAGTGCTGGGGATTGAACCCAGGGCCTTGTGCTTGCGAGGCAGGCACTCTACCAACTGAGCTATATCCCCAGCCCTATGTTTTTAAGTTTTGATGGAGTGTTCTGTAGTCTGGGATGTTGCTCTTGTTTTATTTTGTCTTAAATTTTACATGTCCCTCCACATTAGGCAATGCCATTGTTGCCTCTGCCAGATGTTACAGGTTTTAGGACTCTAAAGAGAGTCTTGTGAGCAGCTTGGAGCTAGTTATTTGCTAACACAATTGTAGTCATCGTGATTGTGCAGCACAAGCTGGGCTCCCAATATCATTGCAGCCTTTCAGGTACCACAGGCACCTTTGGATGGGCAGTTATGTCTGCTTGTGTGCACAGGCACCGTGTGCAGTTCTAGGTCCCAGCTTCATAAAGGAAGTCTGGTTCTATGATCCACTCACTTAAGGGATGACTTCACTCCACATTGTTGCAGGACATTAAAACCCTAGTTCCCACTGCTCATTTCTGATCTTGCTTCCTGTGATCTTTCGTGTTCAGTTAGTGTTGGGCACTGACTTTCCCATCATTCTGGCCAAAAGTAGTCTACCCTTCAATGTCATGGTGTTAGGCATCTTTAAAATGAAAAGAAAACACAGCTTTCACTGTTTTCACTGAAGGAGGAGGTTTAAGTGTGTGCTTGGTTATTCTACCTTACATGGAAAACGAATCAAGGACAGGAACATGAAATTTAATTAATATAAAATACTTCACTAATAATGTGCTAAGAGTATTATTTAGGTGTCATTGTTACTAGTGAAGCTGAACATTTCCCTGTATCCTTGCTGACATTTTATAGTTCATGTGAATGACTTGGCTTTTTATATCCTTTCCCCCATTCATTTGTTTGAAACTTGGAATTTCCACATCAGTTCTTAATGAGCTACAAATGTGGTTCACTTTGTTTATATTTCGACTTTTAATTCTAGTTTTTTGTAATGCTCAAAGTAGTTTAGTTATTACCCAGTGTAATCTTTTAGACTTCTTTGAGATTTCTCCTTTAATACTGATTTAAACACACACACACACACACACACACACACACACACACACACATACTTGGAGAGATTAGAAAAATGATCTTAGTATATTTGGATCAGGTAAGGAAACAAAGAAATTTTTAGGACAGAGCCAACCACTGAACACTTGTGGTATTTAACAACTTTTTATTTTCTAGAATGAAAATCCTTTTAGAATATAAGTCATCCTTATGAAAATGAACTTGTGACCCAATGTGGTATTTAGGATGGCTACACTGAAACAAGAATCATTTCTTTAAAGTCTCTTGAAGTTGCTATGGATTATTGATTTTGAATTTGACTTGGAAGTTATCAAAGTTTTTCTCCTGGATTTTCATTTACATACCTCATAGGAACCACCATGGATGTCCAAAAAAATGAAATTCCACTAGCATGTTGCAAAAGTTGATATTAACACAGATTGTAACTGAGAAACAAAAAAGGGACTTGAGCTATGGCTCAGAGGTGTTCTATTAATATTTAAATTGAGTTTCTTATTGGAGACTTGTCTAGGCTGGTTGACTCTTTTAAAGAACAGACTTTTTAAAAACTTCACTGCTAAGCATTTCTTCAGTGAAAGTATATAATCTCTTTCTTTTGTCATTTTTCTTTTGCTTCATTTCTCAAAACAGTCAATAGCTTCTTATTTATAGAATAGAAGCCAAATTATTTATTTTGGCATTCAGAGTTCAATTATAATCTGGTTCCAAACTATTTTTTCCAATATTATCTAAATAATAATAATAATAATAATAGTGATAGTGATAATAGTGATCCATTTTACTGATGCTTATTTACAATAGGGCATTAATTCTTTTAGGTCCATTATATACATTAACTAATTTAATCTTAACATCAGTACTCTTAATAACTTTCATTTTTGAGATGAGAAATTTGAGACTTGAAATGGATATGTAACTTGCCAAAGGTCAAATAGTATGTGTAAGAGCTACTTTGTCTGATTCCAGAGTTAGTACATTAACCTGCCTATTTTTGATAGACAGGCTACACTGGCCTGTATGCCATGACCTAAATATCTTTACTTCATATGCCCATACATTTTCTTGTCTTCTGATTAACCCCTGGATGCATTAATATTTCTTATTTACAGATCAAAAATTTCCCCAATGGTTTTTAATACTTCTGTTTGCCAGGCGCAGTGGTGCACTCCTGTAATTCCAGCAGCTTGGGAGACTGAGACAAGAGGATAACGAGTTCAAGGCCAGCCTCAGCCAAAGGGAGGCATTAAGCAATTCAGTAAGACCCTGTCTCTAAATAAAACACAAAAAAAGAGCTGGGGATGTGGCTCAGTGGTTAAGTGTCTCTGGGTTCAATCCCTGCTAGCAAAAACAGAAAACTACTATGTTCTTTTCAAATGCTGCACCACCTCTACCAAAATAAATGCTCTGTTTTATATGCCATTGGAATTTTCCTTTTACTTACACTTAGCACATATTTCATTCTGATTATTATTTAATTGCTTATTTATAAGTTATCAGTCACCATTACCTTCTAATCCTAGGACTTGCTCACATAGGAAAATTTCAAGTCTATCTCATCTTAGGACTTGAAGAGAAGGAATCTGAGTTCATCTCTTCAACTCCCCACCCTTTGCAGATGGGGAAAATGAACAACAGGGGAATTGAATTGTCTTAGAGCGTGCAGTTTATCAATTGCAGAGCCAGGAATCGAAGCCAAATCTCCTGGGCACTGTCCTTTCTTCCACATGCCAGGGTAAGTTAGTTATGGTCCCAAGACATTCTCAATAGTACACAGCACCTGAATGTAAGCATCATTAATGGAGCTGAGTTAGCTGTGTGACCTAATCATAACAGTATCCTCAGCCAGCTCCATTTACTTCTAGATCTGGGTGATATAGCTTGACACATTCTGATTACAATTTTTAAATCATTTCCCCATTCATTTCTAGTACCTTTCCATCACACTTATCATTCATGTTTTTCTCCCAATCAAGTGAAAATAAACGCACAGGCTTCACATACAATCTGAGTGGAACACAGTTGGATATCAGTGTCAGAAGGACCCAGTGTTGAACAGGGACTGGAATTTATGCTAAGAATTCTATAATTTTTCATTGAATTCCCATGGCCTGTGCCCAATAGATACCCAGAAGCTAAAAGTTAAGCAACATTTTCTTAAGCTATCTGCCCACCGTAATAAATTTATCACATTCAGTCTGAACTTGCATTGGTCTTCATAAGGGAAGGGTTGACCCTATTGTTTGGATTCCCTTTTCCAGGCAGCTGAATCCACCAAATTTCTTTTTTTCTTTTCTTTTTTTTTTTTTTTTGTACCAGGGATTGAACCCAGCACTTCTTAGCCATTGAGCCACATCTTCAGCCCATTTTACTTTTTATTTTGAGACTGAATCTAATTAAATTGCTTAGGGCCTTGGTAAATAGTTGAGGCTGGATTTAAATCTGCAATCCTCCTGCCTCAGCCATTCAAGTTGCTGGGATTACAGGTGCACACCACCAAGCCTGGCTAACTTTCAATGCTTTGACAGTGGTTGTCTTAGGTGAATATTGCTCTGTGATCAAACCACTATTCATTCCATCATGTGCTACATATTTCATCAATAATGATTTTCCTGTGTGTGATTCAAAATAGAAATTTTTAGATACAGCATAACAGATACCTGACTTCTTAAAAATGATTATCAAAATACTTTGAAGAGGAATAATACACTAATAATACCTTTATTAATTGACCTGCTAAAATCCTTAAGATAGCATTGATTAGAGAGATATCATAAATGATATTTCATAATGAGCATAATATTCAGTTATTCATTTGCTCATTCTTTCCTTTGATCATTTGAAATATCATAAATGGGAAAATCAGGAAACTGAGTCAACATTCTTTATAATATTATGATTTCTGTTAGGTAACATTATTTATAGATTGAGTCACTTATAAGACATGTGTCCTATACAAATTTCTTAAAATATGGTATCAAGGGAAGCAAAATAAAACAAAAACGTCTCCAAGTAAGTGAAAAACAATAGCAATTTATACCTATATATTATTTATCTTTCTTTACAAAAGAATATGGATGCCTTCTTACATACAAGATAGAAGATATTTAATGGAAAATAAACCTGCTGACTAATTATTGGCCTTTTATTCCCCAAATAATAGAACAATTCTGAGGATAATACTACATGATTTTTATGACTAGAGAGCATTAACTTGAATGTTTATTGAATCTGGATTCTATAGTTTTCTAACAGGTCATTTTTCTTTAAAAATAATATGTCTGGTAATTTTAATATGAGCTAACATAAAAAGGACATCTGAATTTTTTTAAGTACTCGAGTAACTTAGGACTTGCCTGTGTTTAGTGCTATGCTGGCTAGTGAACGTACTGTAAGACTATATAAAGCATGAAACTTGTTTTAAAGAATTTGCCATCAAATTTGGAAGGCTTCCAATGAGATTATTCCAGATGATATTGGTGAGATGCCTCTAGTGGTCCAGCATGGTAATTGTTGAAGTAAGAAGATAGCTAAATTAATTTCAGTTATTTGGCTTCATTAAAATAAAATTTCCATATTTTTCTTTAATCTCCATTAATCACCTCATAAATTCAAATTGCTAGAAGACATAAGCAAAAAGAATAGTAACATTCTTTATTGCTTCTTCCATGAAAGCTTTCATAGAACTGATCTATACATAGTTCATAAAAATAAACACCCCTCAGACAATAAAAGCAAGACATACCCACTTTTGAATTTGACAAGCAGTTGTTCAACAAAATATTGCAATTTATAATTTTAATCTTTCATTGTAGTTTGTCCACGTGTGGTGCATGAACAGCGCCTTCTGATTAAACTTCTACACTTTGAATGAATGGGTCTTCATAATTGGCATGTCATTTACCATTTATTTTTTTTAAAAAAACAAAGGCTACACATAAAATCAAAGCAAATAGATTGTAAGGTAATTATCATATTTTACTAATACGATATCAGCAGAGGAAAGTTTTGCAGTGACATATGGAAAAAATTAGAAAGTCAAAGGAGAAGAATTTGTCAGTGATTAAGTTTCTCCAGAAATGAAAGTCCTTAGATTTTACTGCAGGGGACTCCAGGGACTATTAATAGCAAGCAAACAAGGAGGAGAAAGAGAAGGTGGTCAATTAAAAATAAATAAATAGAAAAGTAAGGTCTTCCATGTCAAAATAAGTGTGTAAACATTTTAGGACTCTTCTGAGACTTTATGATGCTAACATGTATGGAAATGCTACAAGTGCAAAGTAAAGCACTTGACTGCTCAGCTCCCTTCTCCTTTAAAGTAACTATTATCCAGTACCATCTACTGCAGAGGGTAGCAGATGTGTTCTGTAAGGGCAGATACACTTCCTGGGCCAACTGATCCTTTCCTCACATATACAACTGCACTGATTCGACATAAAAACTGCCATTGACTGTATGGAAAAGAATGGGTGTCACTGTTTTCCAACAAACCTTTGTTTAGGACAATAGCATTTGAATTTCATATCATATTCACATGCTGCAAAATATTATCCATCTTTTGATTTGATGGTAGAAAGGATAATAGAATGAATTGGACATTATGACCCTATGTGCATATATGACTACATGACCAATGTGATCCTACATCATGTACAACCAGAAGAATGAGAAGTTATACACCATTTATGTATGATGTGTAAAAGTGCATTCTACTGTCATGTATAGCTAATTAGAACAAATTTTAAAAAGTGAAAAAGCATTTTTAGCTCAGAAGCCATACAAAAACAGGTAGGAGGCAGAATTTGGCACATGGGCTGCAGGTTACCAACCTCTAATCCAGAGGACATAGGAACCAAGTTGTGTAGACCTAAATATTACCAGGGACTGGGCTGTGGCTCAGTGGTAGCATGCTTGCCTAGCTTGCGTGAGGCCCTGGGTTTGATCCTCAGCACCGCATAAAAATAAAGGTATTTTGTCCACCTACAACAGGGAGGGAGGGAGGGAAGGAAGGAAGGAAAAAAGGAAGGAAGGAAGGAAGAAACCATTGAACCATTTGAGGAAAGACAACTTTTAAAACTCTTCTCCAGTCTGGATGAACTTCTCAGGTATATTCTGCAACTTCAGTGTTGGTTAGTTGGTTTTGACACCATGAACACCTAATAGCATTTTCCTTATCAGTTCTTCTTCCTGGCTTCCTAAAGTGGAATGAGGGTGAGGTAAAGTCAGATGTGGCCCTGTGGATTGCAGGATGGTCACCACATACTGAAAAGTATCTTCTATTATCAACTGGTTTTTCACATGGATTTTGAAATAAGAGAAACATGGATTCAGACCCAGCTTTTATCACATACAAAATAGTGAGTCCTGAAATAAATCAATTCATCAACCTGAGCCCAATTTCATTGGTAAAGTATGCTGAGGATTAAATAAGCATTTAGCACAGTAACTATCACCACATCATAAGTGTTTGTTAAACATTAGCGTCTGCTGATGGTCACTGTCATGGCATGTAAGTGGCATCCATTTTCTGTTACTAGAAATGTCTCTGTTTTCATTTTCTGTTTCTTCCCACTGCATCATGAGTTATCAGAGTCACCAAAGTAAACACAGAGGAGTCCAGCATTTGTGATACGTAGAGAAGAGACAGAGCAAGATCAGCTTCAGTTAGTCCCCCAAGGCCAGTGGAAGTTGACACAGGGCAATTGACCCTTTTGTGTTAGAGCAGAAGGACCCTGTTCCCGCCCCACAGGAGTTGACCATAACAAAATAGAGCACACTGAGTATGAAAAAGAGAAAGATATTTTCACACAAGTTGCTAACTCCAGCAGAGGCTGTGTGGACTCTCTTTCTTGTGGAAGTATTCCAGGCCAAAGGCCCGTTCTTATTTGGTCAAGAACAGAGAGAAATACTGCATGTATGTGGCTGCCTTTCATCCCAATTCATATACAGGTATCAGTGTTGACATATTTATTTATACATACATGGAATTTGCTACAACACTTTGTGCATGTGTCACACAAAGTGAGTTTTCTTTTCATTGAATATAATCAATGTCACCAATTTATTAAGAAGTCTCAAGACAAGGGGGAATAAATGTAAAATGGTTTAGTCTTTCTCAATCATTGCTTTTAATTTTGGCTCCCATCCATAAATGATATCTAGGGCAGATTCCACAACTTTCTGATCACTTTCAACCCAATGGAATTTATCATTTTAATTACTAATTCAATTACAATATAATTTTATCTCCTTCCTTTGCCCCAGGACAGGCTGTATCTTTAGTTTGAAGTCATATATCCATCCCCAGAGGTGGTGAGGAGAGAGTAATGTGTTCTTTTATCCCTACCTGCACACAGCATTTAGGCTAGCTGCAGAATACTACTTCTCCCCTCTGTTTTCTGTGTCTGGAAAGTCCCCTCGTCTTACTCTGGTTTGGTCTGCTTTTATCTACTGGTGGCCTCCCATAGTATTGTAGTCTTCTCATGGTTTTGTGTGTAGTTTCCTTTAGCTGTTCCTCAGCTTGTCCAACTCCTCGTCACACTGGTTTTCCCCAGAGAGGAACGCTCATGTCTGTCTTTGACTCTTGTCAAAGTATACTGTCAACATTATACCCACCAATGCTTTCTTTAAGTAGGTCATCTCTTGAATTGCTGTCTATCTGGGTCAACCAATGATCCCTGCTCTACATAGCCTCCATGTCCTTTTACCTATAACCTTGGGAGCTATTA
Organism: Glaucomys volans; assembly: GCA_020662805.1. Lineage (NCBI taxonomy): Eukaryota > Metazoa > Chordata > Mammalia > Rodentia > Sciuridae > Glaucomys > Glaucomys volans. Next base: position 124,050 of record JAJEJO010052832.1, on the reverse strand, counting down.
AAGCCCTTTCCAATGCCAAGCACTCCAGATTCTTCTTACCCTCTTTGTTGTCCTATTACTCTGCAATCCTTCCTTACCTGACTTCTCCATCATTACTCTACCAATACTTCCACCTTCAGAAGTTTTCAGACAAGCAGATACCAGTGTTCATGTTCACGGGCGTTTTGAAATTCAATACATGTCAAGTTCTATCAAGAATCCCCATAGAGCTTTCATCTCACTTGCTTGGTGACACCAGATGGCTCTGAGGATTCCGTGGTTCAGCAAAGCTCCATCTGGAGAGGGCTGTCAGACTTTCCTTCTAGTAGACACTGCTGATTTTTTAAAAAATATTATTTATTTATTTACTTACTTATTTACATGCAGTGCTGAGGATCAAACCCAGTGCCTCACACATGCTAGGCAAGTGCTCTACCACTGAGCCACAACCCCAGTCTCAATACTGCCAATTTTTATGATTGAGTTTCTTGTTGTAGCTCCTGTCACTTGGCTACCAAGGAAAGGAAAAGTAATTGCTCACCTTAACACCAAAGGAAGTAAAGGCCAGTCATGAACCCCACATTTCTCAGCAGGCCAATGACATTATTGAGTCTTTCCCCTTATTAGTGTTCTGTTAGAAATGATGGAGAAGGCTGGGGGTTATTTATAAGGCATAAGATACCCACCTTCAGTCTGACCTAGAAGTGGATGTCTATTAGTTATTTGTAGTTATCTTTAGGCTGGGCAATAATTAGTCTCCTTAAGCTCATGGAGTGTTTTCATTATCAACTGAAGGGCACAAAAAAGTTTTAGTTAGCATTCTGTTTTGATATAAAACTGCCCTTTGTATTAAATTTACTACCCTTTTAATAACATCTTGTGATACTTAAGTATACTATAAACATTTAAGTTTCCATGGAAGCATACCTCTAGTTTTATATCATGTTCTCATGTTTTGATATACAGCATCTTTATTCAGTTCCAAGTATTTTCTAAATTCTGTCATGATTTCTTCTTTATTTTATATATATACATATAAATATATATTTAGTTGGAGATGGACACAATACCTTTAATTTATTCATTTATTTTTATGTAGTGCTGAGGATCAAACCCAATGCCTCACACAAGCTAGGCAAGTGCTCTACCACTGAGGTACAACCCCAGCCCCACGATTTCTTCTTTAAATAATGGGTAATTTAAAAGTTCATTGCTTAAATTTAAAAATTTAGGGACTTTATAGCAAATTTTCTAAAATTTCTTGCTTTATATCACTTTGTGTAGAGAATATATTTTTATAATTTTTATTTCTTTAAAAAAATTTGAAACGATCTATGGAAGAGCATATCTGTACTTTGGAAAATATTCCTTGTACACTTGAAAATAATATTTAGCTTGACATTGTTGGTTGCAGTATTCTATATACTTAAGTCAAGAAGATCTTTTCCTGATAGTTGTGTCAGTTACAGAGAGGTGTTTAAAATATTTAATTACAATTATGTTGGGTGGGAGATGTGGCTAATTGGTAGATTTCTTACCTGGCATGTGTGAGGCCCTGGGTTCAATCCCCAGTACTGAAAAAAAAATGTATTTGCCTGTATGTCTTTTACTTAAGTCATGCTTGCTTTTCATATTTTGTGGTAAGTTATTAGGCATGTATGCATTTGAAATTATTGGATGATAATTAATCCTAAAATCTACTTTCTTTTTAAGTAATTATACCACCTTGCTTTTGGTTGATGTTTGCATAATTTGTTTTCTTCACCTTTTACTTTCAAATTTTCTCCAACCTTATGTGTAAAATATATCTCTTGTGAACATTGTATAGCTATGATTTGCTTTGTAATTTATATCCTGTTTGACAGTCTCTGCTTTTTGAAGTACTTACTGTATTTACATTTAATGTTATCACTTACATATTTGGGATTACTTACTGTTTGCTTCATACTTATTTCAATTATTCTATAATCTGTTGTTACTCATTATACTTGCTTTTGTTTTTGACCAATTATATGTTAGCATTTGGTTTTCCTTTTTTATTACATTATAGTTGATATATGCTTTTGCAGTTCTTGAATAATTTACTTTAGAGATTACAGAATACATTGTGGCTTTATCCAAAGTTTCTCTATATTCCTGGATAGTACATAAACTCTTGAATATTTGAAGTCTTATAACTCCATGTATTCCCCTTCTGAATTTCATTTTCAAGATTTTTTTTCTATTACTGAAGTATCTATTTATCTGTCATCAACAGTAATCTACCTGTCTTTCTCTAACTATATAGTACAGGTATATAGGCAATCAGGCAATATTTATTGAGATTCACCCCCATTTTTTATTGTTCTCCATTCCCTACTGTATCTCTCAATTTCTATCTTGAGATTATTTCCTTCAGATGTAAATATACCTACCAGGTTTTTTCCCCTCATGTGTTTGTTTACTCAAGGGAAAATGTTTTTCTGTTTTCACAAGTTTTTTAAAAATTTTGATACCCATTTGTATGTCTCAGAAATAACATAGGCAGTTATCTTAAGATATTCTTCCATTGTCTTATATAATATTACTATTTTTCCTGTTAAAAATCATCTGATTTTCCTCTCATTTGGCTTTTTGTAAAGCCCTTATGTGCCTTATGTGCTTTATATATATACATGTATGTGTTTTATATGTACATATGTTTATATGTACACATATATGTACACATATACAGGAATACATATATGTATATGTGTGTGTCCAGGTGTGTTACATACATAGGTACATTCATACATGTATACATATGTATACATGTATATCTATATGCGTGCACATATACATGCATATACACGTACATATATACACACACATTGTTTTATTCTGATAGTTTTCCTATGACCTATTTTCTACTTTATGTACTCCATCTTAAGATCTACCTAATATTCTGTTTGACAAACACATTGAGCTCTGAATTTCAAGCACTTTTTCATTTCTCACTTTTCTGTTTTAATGTTATGAATTATCCTTTGAAATCCTCAATCTTGTTTTGAATTTCCTTAAATATATTAAGCCTATATGTTTCAAAGTCTGGGCATGATATTTACATTGTGTAGATTCCATGGATCTATTTCTATTGTCTATTATTTTTCTTAGTCTTATCATCACCTATGCCTGATTATTTTCAATTGATTGAGTCACCTTTATAAAGAACTGTGATAATATTTCGATACCTATATTTACGTTTTCTTCCAAAAGAGACCATTTATGTTTTAATTCTTTTTTATTGGTTAGTAATGAAAAATTCCCATCACTTATTATTTTGTAATTTCTTCCCTAATTTCATATGTTCATTCTTCCTCATGCATTTTAGCACCATTTTAGAAATTTATAATGGATTACATTAGATTTATTGATTTATTTAGGGACATCTGACATTGTTTTACCAGGATTTTATTAGCCAATGAGTGCCCGATTTGAAAGTCATGATAATTCTGGCCCTCTTTTTAAATTTTTCATATCATTTATTTTTATCTTCATGAGATTTTACACAGAAATAAACTTAATTTTTCATTTTCACCATCAAGCAGGCTAATAAACGGAGCCTTTAAAAAATATTGTGCATGCCTTTTTTTTATGTTTTTAAATTAAAAATCAGTGTTAAGTTTTATTCACACTCTTCCTTATATTTTTTCTTCATACTAATATTTATTTTACATCTAGTTGTGAGACAGCTATGCAATTTAGGCATCAAACTGGATAAAAGAGGGTGAGATAATTTTTAAACTTTAATGAAGCTTATAGTCCGCATTACTCAGTGTCCTTGCAAGAAGCAGACAACATATTCAAAAGGGGGTAATTTCAGATTTTATGGGGAACAACCTATTTACAGATGCAGGGTCAAAGAAAACCAACAAGTGATGTGAAAGCATACCTGAATAAGCAAGAACGGAAGGCCTCCTATTGTAGGCTAGAAGGGACAAGGGGAGGCAATGCTTTCTGGAACCTAAACTGAAAACAAGAAGAGTTTTGAACATAGGAGTTATTTACAGAGAAACACAGTCCCTACAAACTGAAGCCCATATGGGAGGGAAGCAAAGGAATTAATCCTTCGACCTCTCTTCTTTCACTCCCACATATTCTGTCAGTATCTTACTTTGGCCAGATCTAGTTGAATGTCAGAGGTCAAGAAAGCCCCAGCAAGCCAGGTTTCTGGAAAACAGAACAAGATGGAAAAGGATAGGTAGGTGATTTTAGAGACAAATGTAGATTAACTAGAATATAATATATGGAAACTGGCATTTAGGTAGGCAGATATTAAGTACTATGAAAGAGAAAGTACCAGCTGGTGTGGAAAATATTAGCAGAGGGATCTCTGATTTCCTGGTTTATAGCATCTCTTGGCCACTGGACCCTACCTGTTCTGATCTTATCAGATCCGTGTCTGCATCTGTACTCATACTCAGTAATTTCAAAAGAAATTTCATATGGAAATTTTCAAACGCACACAAAAACACAGAGAGGAGGGTATAATTAGTTACTATGTACCTGTAACATACCTTCAACAATGATCACTACTTAGAAATCCTGATTCTTCTATCTCCTACTATTAATTTTAGTTTTATTTTTGAGGAGAGGTTAAAATAGATCCCAATATCATTGTTATTTTACCAGAAAATACAGAAATACACATCTCTAGTTCTGAAGAATATTTAGAATCATTCTGCATAATCATCATTACACCTAACAATATTAACTAATCAGTCTAAGAAAATTTCATTCTTTTTTTGGGATGGGAGGGGTGGGGGAAGGAAAGATAGTAGACTGAGGCGAACAGTATTACCCTATGTATATGTAAGATTATATGAATCATGTGAATCTACATTGTGGAAAAAAAGATATATTCCCTGCTGTATAATCATATCAAAATGGGTTCTACTGTCATGTATAATTAAAAAGAAAAAAAAAGAAAATTTAATTTTTTTATATATATTTTTAGTTGTAGATAGACACAATAACTTTATTTCATTTACTTTTATGTGGCGCTGAGGATCGAAACCAGTGCCTTACATGTGCAAGCATTCTACCACTAAGCCACAATCCAGCCCCCAAAATTTAATTCTTTAATACCAAATACCATGTATACTCAAATTTCCCTGGTTCTCTCAAGTACATTTTTTTATTTTCAGTTTGTTTTAATCAGGATTCCAACAAGATCTAGACATTACCTTTGGTTTTTATATTTTCTGAGTTTCTTTGTTCTAACTATACCCATTCTCAGTGCTCATAAATCAGATCATGCAATTGATTGAGGGTGAAGCCGTGACTTTGTCCTATAGACCATCCCACATTCTGGTTTTGACAGATTTCTTCCACATGACATCATTTAATGTGTTTTATCCCTGGTATTTCCCATAAACTTGTAGGTAGCATAAGAGACTTAATTGTATTTTGGTACAATTTGGGGCAAGAACATTTAGTGAGTGATGGTGTATGCTTCCTATTAGATCACATCTGGAAGCACATAATGTCTCATTATAGATTGTCCTACTTTCAGTAATGTAAACTATCATTGTGGGTTCAGGTGATGTCAGTCTGATTCTTTTATCATGAAATTTCTCATTAACATTTCTCCCAATGTTTTCAGCATTAATTGATTATTGTTGCCAAGATGTATTATGCCCTGGGGGATTACAAAATAGAGATTTTTCTCATTTTACAATTCCTCCTCAATTTATTGGTCGTAGCTCTTCTATTTAGAAGAACTATCCCTCAATGATTTTATTTGGTCACCTTAATTTGCAGTTCATCTGGAAAGGGGTGATGGATGCTTATCCTTTCTTCTTTTTATTCACCAGGTTTCAGAAAAATGGGATGCCTTAGTAACTTCCAATAGTATCTAATGAGTTTTTATTAGGAATTGACACATTTTTATGTAGCTGCTGTGTTTTAGTCCAGAAAATCAGATGGCTGAACTTTTGCCTTTTTTTTTTTTTTTTGGCCAATGAGAGTTTCCTCAAGTTAATGTCTATATTCATATTTTAATTAACTTGAAATTGAGTTCTCTCTCTAAATTATATTCACTTCCAACTTGTACCCTTTTGCAATACTGTATGTGACTACTGGATTTTGGTGTGATACTACATGCATACCCTTGAATGCTCTAACCACCAGCCACATGTTTGGTAGGGTTTAATATTCTTTCTAACATTTCAAGGTGTCACCAGTTGGCTTTGGTTCAATTCCATATCAGACATGCCACCTATCTGAGATTTGATATTCAATAGCACTGTATTACGTATAAATGCAGTCTCTACTCAGTGTTATGAAGTCTAGAGACCTCCATGATCTATCTTCAAACTCATTTCTTATTACTAATACATCATTACTGTTCTATTTGTCTTTTTCTCAGCATCTGAAAGACAAATCTATATTGGATACCCCTGGCAAGTCTAGGAGATGTGCCTGCATTATTTTGCCAGTTAATCAAACTCCCTTTGTTCTGGTTTTTAGGTCGACAAGAGAGTACTGATAATTATCAGGATACCTAGGTACGTGTTATTTTCAAGAAGAATCTGCTCTCGCCTGAATGACTTACCGTATATTCCTTTTTCAGTTACATTTTATCAATTTCTGGCATGTTCTTTTTTGTACCACATTTTCTGACATGTTCTTTTTTGTACCACAGATTGAACCCAGGGATGCTGAGCCCTTGAGCCACATCCCCAGTCTTTTTTATTTTTAGACAGGGTATCTCATTAAGTCTCTGAGGCTGGCTTTGAACTTGTGAACCTCCTGCCAAGCACCACTGCACCCAGCTGGCATGTTCTTTGCAGGTCAATTTCCACATTGTATTCTTTACATAGAGAAAGTATATAGGGAAAAGGTATCTCAACTCCTGTGCCCAGTTACTATCACACTCCTTTTTCTCACTATAAACTAATAATTTGATCAATTTTGTGAGCCAGGACAGTGGGATTCTACCCATTCTCAGCTGTTAACTGAGATCAAGGAGTTGACAAGGCTGAGGGCTAGATCCTGGAACTTAGCATTATAACAATGAATTGCATTGTGACACAAGTGTTTGTATTGACTTCCACTTCACTTGCGTTCCTTGATCTTGTATAGGTGTAATTTACAAGGCCCCACAAATTAGGTCATTAAGTGATGCAATTATTCTATTTTGCACATGTGAAAACAAAAAACAGAAGAAGAGGAAAATTTTTCAAGATTCTAGAGTTCTGGAAAATCCACCATTTATTTCCAGCTCTCCTGATGCTCCAGTTCTGCATTCTTTTCCCTGTCTTATGGTTCTGTAATGAAAAAAAGAAATTCACTATTATCATTTGGACTTCATACATATTCATGAATCATAAAACTCTAGGGATGCCTGAGACCTTTGAGATTAACTAGCCTAATGTTTCTCAACAGGAATCTGTGGACTAGATACATTTGAATGATCCATGGAGATTTTCACTCTATGGAACTGGAATTGAGATAAAAGACTGCAGGGTTTTGGCTTTGTTTTGTTTTGTTTTTTAATTCCCTGGGTGATTCTCCTGTACAGAAAGGCTTGGAAATCCCTAATCACTTATGAAAATCCTTACTTTTACAGATGAATTAATGGAGGCCTAGGAAGGAGATGTCATCTTGTCTTTGTACGTAATTTCTTGCTTAGGGTCTTGAGTCACATCATACTTGACATTTCAGCGGTTATTTACAACTCCTGCGCTATGTACTGAAAATATTAGAGCTTTTCAGTGTGGAAGATCTATGTTAGGGAAGTCATAAAAGCAGCACTCTTGTAGAGTAAATCCTTGAGCAGATTGTGACCACAGTCCCAAATGCCATTTGGACATAAGTGTTTTCGGCTTCTATTTCTGCTACCTACATAACTTCTGCTGTTGTATATATCCAAAAAGACAGAAAGCTCCAATTAGAAGGCAGTGGCACGCATTGCTATGAGTGAATTTAGAGAAATAGCAATTGGAGAGGTCATTAAGTCAAAGTTGGATGCACTTTGGAAATGTAATCAGGTTCTGAAGTGCTCTGCTGCAAATTATTCATGTCTTTGGAGATTGTTCTCAGCTACGTACTAGCATTAAGAATGTAGGCTGTCCTTTAAACTCATGGGCAGTTCTGGGCTGTAATTTTAGCCCATTTAAGGGGCTTGTGTAACTATATCAATTGCCTTTATCAGTGCCTCCTTAGATTTATGTCTGTACATTATTTTCCTTAATGATATTGAACGCTTGTGTATGCCAAGCACAACCATAAAGCATCTTATCATGAACAGAGGAGTAAGACAGCTTATAGAGCTTACAGAAGTCTGAAATGAAAGGTAAATTCACTAATTATCTTGTTTTATTTTAGGTGGGACTGCGCAGGGTTTTGTGCACGCTAGGCAAACACTATCACTGAGCCACACCCCCAACCCCTTTATTGTTCAGAGGCAGGAATTACCACATTACATTTGCAGGAGCTATTGGGAGTGGTGGATGGCAGATGAGGTAGACCTTGGAGAATGAGTTGGAGATGGGTGAGAGAGAAGAAGGGAGAGGAGAAATGAATTTCAGAATTGGCCCCAAGCACAGGGAACTGTATGAACAATGCTGTTTTTGCCTTAGAGTACAAAATACACCAGAGACTTGCCCTTTGCTTACTATCTTTGAAGGCATTATCTCTTTTCTTAGTTCCCTTCAGAAGTTTTCAAATGGAAGTTCAGGCCTTCTATGTATTGATAAAGAATGCATTTCATAGATTGGTAGTAAACCAAGATGCATGCTTGAAATTCACTTGGGAGATAAATAAGGTATTAATGGGGACCTAGAGATATGATAATGACAAAATAATGAAGATGGTTGAAGATGGTAGTAGTAGTGTTGGGGACAAATGAGTTAAAAATTTGGAAACAAAGGAATAAGGTTTGAGCCTCTGCTACTAATCAAATGTATGATCTTGTTATACTCCCCAAAAAGATTCTTGAGTGCCATCAGGAGAGAGAGAGAGTCAGCCCCACCCTAATCCCTTCCATCCACATAGACCCATCCTAATCCCTTCCTGCGCCCTATAAATGCTGACAACAAAGAACTAATGCACAAGCCTCCCGCAAAATGCTTTTAGGTGTTAGGGTGGTCGTTGCTGGCCAGCTAAAAAAAAATAAAAAATAAAGTCTTCTTTTGGCTTTACATGAATGGCTTGGATGATCTCATTTTCATCGGGTATAACAATTTCTGTTTTTTACTCAATGTCTTTTGGACCTCAGTTTTTTTTCTTTTTGAAGAGTGTGAAAATGCCTCCCCTTTCTAGCTCTCTGGGTTTTTACCAGAATCAAATAATTGCATAATTAGGTGTTGATATGGAATATGATTATTATTAGCAATAATGATGATAAGATTGAGATTCTCATCATTTAAAGATTTTTATACATATGATGAATGAGGGATTTTTTTATTCCTTTAAACATCAGTCTTGTAGAGTGAGAAATAAATTTATAAGATGAGTCACTGATATAAAGATCACATTCTGATTCATAAGTTCTTTCTAGATGGCTTAAAGATGTTTAACTGTTAATATGAGTATGAAAGGCCAGCAGGCTGAATCATTGGTCAGGAAAGAAATCAAGTTTTTTCTGCATCAATCAGATTGTAGCAGCTGATATTTTCTGCTAAAGGAGCTGGGCACAGACTCTCCCTGCATCCTTTGGTTTCAAATGTATTGCTGTACAAATGTATTGTTGCTGAAGACAACAGGAGAAAAACCACCTTTTCTGAGTCATCATGGTAGAATGATTGTCATGAGACCATCATAATATTTTACTTGTCAAATATATGATGAATATGTTTCCTTAGTAATTTGCCTTTGATTTTGTTAGTGTTGTTTTTAGAGAGGGAAGATAATATCCTTAATAAAGAACATACTCAACCATCTCAAAAATGGAAATAGTCAAAAGAACATTTAGAAATATGTTCACTGTCAGTAATAAAGGAACAAAATGTAACTCACTAAGATACTGTTTCAACCTATCAAATTGGCAATTAAAAATAACTGGGAAGATTCCTCACATCCTACAATATTGGAATGCTTAAACTATAGGAGAATGATTGAAATATATTCTGAAGATTGATGTCAAAGAGGAAATAATTATATAAAGCACATGACAAATGTTAGATGCATAATCAGTTTTCTGGAAAGAAATGGAGTGAAAGTTAGTAGCAGTTATTTCTGAATGGCTGTATAATTTTAATTTTTGAAATTTTAGTTTCCAAGTTTTCTGTGATGATTATTGTCATTATTAGTAAGGATAAAAGGGAAACAAAAATGAATGTGTGTGTGCACTCATTCACACTCACACTTAAGAATCCTCTTGTAGAGTTGCTTGTTTCTATGTATATTAAAAGTGTGTTCTACCCCAAATTGAATGAGGATAAAATAGAATAGACAGTAAAGTGACCAGGCATTCAGGATAATGGACCCCATTCAACCACACGTGGAGGCTCACTGATAGACATATTAATGGCACCACCAAGGCCTGTTTCAAATGTAAACGACCTTGAGGCTCACCTGTGAGAACACTCCAGCCAACTCCTTGGTCCCACAGGTGGAAAGGGAAGGTGGGGGTGAACCCAGGTGGAGTTACAGGAAGGAGGATGGGTCACAGAAAGGGGGATGGAAGTGAACCCGGATGGTAGCCAGGATGCCTTTCTTAATACCTACTTGCATAGCTTTTGCTCCACGCTCTGCCCAGAGCCATATGTAAACTCCTAAGCTGGCAGCCAAAGTGGGTTTTTCTGCTATCAGGCGCCCTCCTGCATGGCGGGAGCCCCATCTCCTCTCGCTTAAATAAATCCTGCTCCGTTTACTCTTCCCTTCCATGATTGTCCACGGATTTTATTCTTCAAAATTTGGGAGACAAGAACCCAGAGGAAATTGGCAAAGTGGGGAATCTAATCTCATCTCAAAACTTTGGTTTCAAAACGATAGGAGTGTTTTTTATTGAGCTTCTGCTACACATGTGGTCCTTCCTTCTTTGTTTTAAGCCTGCACCCCTTGTTTGCTCTTCCTCATTGTATGTATTTGATATGATTGATGTAAATATTAGAGATATTTGTAAAGTTTTCAGTTACCTAGTTGCAAATATCAGTGGTGATACCTGCAAATTGCTGTATCATCTGTAACATAAACTTGCACAAAAAGGCTACTAGTTTGCTATTTAAATATACAGAGCTTCTTCTATAATAGGAGGCAGAAAAGAATATTCAAACTGACATTTGTGCTATAGACCTGAAAGCAGAATTTTATCTAGGGAAGCATCATTTTAGTATTTTCTAGTGAGTAGTATCTCTGACATGCATATGTTACATGACTACTTGCTGAGTCATGACAACTACTAAGTAAATACCTCAGGTTTATGAATTTTAATGCAGTTTTTATTTTTGAATTGAAGCAATCTCATAATGTCTTTGATAGAACACATCTAAAAGACTTAAAGTGCACAGAATTAAGCAGTTTTTTTTAATGTAATGATGCAAAGTATATGAATAGTGATGTGAATCAGCCGAGCGATCAGGAATCCTAGCCAGGAAACTTGAGCTTTGAGCTTTGCGTATAACTCATTATGTTCTTTGACCTTGGACAGACTATTGAGTGTGAATCTCTGTTTCCTTATCTATAACATCACACTCCTAGCACCTGCCTTGTTTACTTTTCACATTTGTCTGAAGTCATGGAAAACACCAATGCGTGGAGGTTAACTAACATCTTCTGTGCCCAGCTTGACCATGTATTCAGCTATTTGGTAATTAGCTCAATTAAAGTGAACCAAAGGGGAACAAGTTGCTGATTTAATTTTGGGTTAAAGTAATTGTCTTCACACTGTGTCATAGCCTAATTTAGACCTGGCACTGTAAATAAGTTCATCTATATAAGAGATTAGCTCAGAATGGGTGGTAGTTCAATGTGGATCTCTCTCAGTTGTAGAAGGCAATCCTTCTGTGCGTCTTATCTGTGCACTTGAGTCAAGAACAGGATTTTGTATAAAGAACAGCATGTATATGTTTACGAGATTGAAAATGTAGGGGAAATTCATAAACTTCTCAAATGATGCTTCCTTTCTGAAAGCTTTCCTGCTTGCTTCTTTGGCATTTTCCTATGTCACATTCAATATAACATCTACTTTCCGTGATACATTGCAGTCTCCATGAAGGCCAAGTACGTGTCAGTTTTGTTCACCACCAAGTCTGTTGTATCTGTTATGGTGCCTGACACACTACATATATTCAATAATTATTATCACAATTATACACACATGCACAGGTAATATGTAGGTTTATAAAACTATTGACTGAATTCCACCTTCCTCCTAGTTCCTAGCACATTATCAGGTAATTATTAGATATACTACAAATGGTGACTGTATGTTCTTCATAGTTTTAAAGAGGCAATAGAAATACAGTAACTTATGGTTTTTCAGTAAACTCGAATGTTACATACAATCCATATATATACACTCACATGCGCACAGTAGTGTGCATTAGAATATTGTCCTCAATTATGGGTAAATATATGCATTTAAATTTATATTCCATGCATCAAAAGCTACCAGTCCAGATATGCATATGAAAGCAATGATTAAAGTTTTGGAGGAATCTAACAAACTAGAGCTGGAGGCTCATTTGAAATCCCTAATTATTTCTACTCCAGATCTTCAGGCTATTAGTTCTCCCTGAGGCTCCTGATTATTTTTTCTATTAGATACCCCAGTCCTGTTAATCAAACAAGTCTTCAATATTAAATACAAAACTCATCATGGAATTGAAGTTGCATTGAGTTTATTCTAGCAGAGGTCTGAAGCTACTTTGGACTAATGACTAACTTCAGGGAATAATTTGCCTAGGCTTTCTCCATGTGCTCCGTTCACATTGGAGTTTTACGTATTTACTTACCATATTTAGTTACAAAAAGGAAAAGAGAATCCTCTATGTAGAGTAAAAGTATCAAAAATAATTCACTATAATTTAACGAAGTTTGTATAATGACATCATGTGTGTGTGTGTGTGTGTGTGTGTGTACATGTGCATCCATCCATACATATGTATGGTATTTATACCTTCCAAATTAGAGCATCAATAAATTATACTTCATGTCTGACTTACCTATTTTTTTGTAAAATAACAGGTTTATGAAAATTTAGAGTTTATAGGCATGAAAAACAGTATTCCAATCCATAATACCTAAAGGGCACACTGTTGAATAACTTCTAGGATATATACTTATAAATTTGCTTCAAATGTTAGATGATTGACATTTCATTTTCTAATCTCTTTCAGACCTGACAGTCTGAATGGTAAACTATAAGTCAGTATCTTCAAACTTACTTTAGTTTTATATGTCTCAAATTCTCCTCCTGTTTGTGTGTGTGTATATGTGTGTGTTTCTGTGTGCATGGGTATATGTGTGTGTGTGTGTGTGTGTAGCAGAGAGAACAGAGATCTTTCAATATATTTTCTTCACTAAACAAACCTTGCAAAGAGAAAATTGTGCTTTAGTGGTATTTAGAGGAATTATTTTCCCTCTTGATTTAGTCTCTTCATAATATTTTTTGATCTATTATTTGGTAAAGACAACTAAACATATCACTCCTGGTGAGATTAATATTTAATATATAAAAAACAACAATACTTGAACATTTTCTTCTTTACTAACCACAAAAGTACCCCTAGGCATCAAAATAGTTCTCTCCCCAGTTTTGGGAAAATGAGTGGGCTGGTTAAAGAGCTTTGCCAGCGCCATGCTGCTAAATGTTTACCTGTGTGGCAGTTAAATGGGTCTCAGGTGAATTAAGTTTTACCCCCTCCAGAAGCAGGACAATTGTAGGAATTTTCACTGCAGGCTTCACAACATGTGCCACAATACCTTAGTGCAGCAGAACTGTCACTCCAGAATGGGTTGAAGAGCAGTCAAACCAAAGTTAAATTGCTTTACCTTAGACTTGTTCTGTGAACTTTTGAGAATACTCCATGTTTGTATTTGGAATCTCAAGTCATCCTCAGCACTCAGTCCTGTGGGAAAGTCGTTCCCTGTTTTTGCTGAGGGCATGCTGACTTCATGACAGCCCCATCTCTGAACAGTATTTTCATCCCATGTGGCCGCATGAAAAAAAAAAAAATCTCAAGTTTAACTTTTGACAACAACGAAATAGTCTGGCAAAAGTTTTACTTCTGATGCCTGGATTTGTTTAATCCACCATTCATTCACGCGGTTCCTTCCTTCAAAACACATTTTCAAGTACTGATTCTAGTCCAGATTCAAGGTGAGATACTGCAGATATGACCAAAAAATACAAACTAAACCCTGCCTTCAGAATAATTCAAGCATTATTAAAACAGCAGACAGACAAATAGCTAAAGCTGTATATTCAGGGTCTTCTATAGACCTACAAAGGTTTAAATTGCCTCCTGGGAGTTGAATCTCAGAACTGTGGTAGTTTAAAGGACAGATAGGTTAGTTCCACCTTGGACATTCCAGGAGCTGGTCCTTGTATGAGTAGAATGACTTACAAAAATGGAACAGTGGTCCTGGGGTTGTGGTTCAGTGGTAGAGTGCTTGCCTAGCACATGTGAGGCATTGGGTTCCATCCTCAGCACCATATTAAAATAATAAATAAGTTTATTTTAAAAATGGTGTGTGTAAAAAAAAATGGAAAGGAGGCATTCTTACTGAAGAGAAGAATTACAGAGGCGTACAGGTGAGAACATGGGATTGGTTTTGACATAGATCAAGATCATACTGAGCAACATGACTTGAGTCCTCCTTTCTTTAGTGAGTATACACATTAAAGCATTACCTTGGTCTTTTAAGTTTATAACAAGTTATTTCCCAGAGCAGTTGCCATTGGCATATGCCAAGTCAACTTTTCCCACCCAGATGTGCAGAGCTAGTGAGGTCAAGGTCTCCAGTTAAGTTAGATGGTTTCATTTTTGAAGGATATGGATAACAACAACCCAGGGAGAAAGGAGGACAGTGAGTCCTGGGGGAGAAGTCCAACAATGGGCTCTGAACTTTCACCATTTCCTAGCAACTGTGGACTTTGAACTTGCACAACTATTCCCCCTGACTGTCCAACTACATTCTGTTATGATTCAATTCTATCTTAAAAACTTTAAAAATCAAACCCCTCTTGTAACCAGTTGCCATTTTCTCCCCTGAAAATGTGCCCCTCTGGTGCTTAATAAAGCATCATTCATTCTTGAGGTCTGTCCCCATTTCAGTTATTTTTGCTTTCAGTTTTGTCCTGTGGTCATGGGTAGCACCACTAACACTGCCCAGGAGCCTCTCCAATTATCCTACTAGTCATAGAAAGGCATGTGTAGCAAGGAACCATTCATCCCCCTTGCCAAATAAGAGTAAGTCCCTTAATCATATGAATAGTTGAATGTAGTGTACCATCATACTAACAGGGGACTTTTTTATGGGGCAGGGTACCAGGGTTTAAACCCAGGGGTGCTTAACTACTGAGCCACATCCCAGTCCTTTTTTATTCAGAGACAGGGACTCACTAAGTTTCTTAGGGCCTCACTAAATTGCTGAGGCTGTCTTTGAGCTCGTGATCCTCCTGACTTAGCCTCCCAAGCTGCTGGGCTTATAGGCGTGCATAGCTGACATATTTAATCCTAGACTACGACATGACGCAGGCCAATGGTGTGACTGTCTGTAGGTCAGTTTATTTACATTTAGCCTTCTGCAGTGACAGGTGATAGTAATTTAATTCATCAGAACATTGCTGTGTAAATGCATTCTCTATTAGGATTTCATCTTGGGATGGATGCTCTAAATGCACATTGTAGTCTATAGGGGTGGAACCCAGGGATTTGTCAGTTTAACAAACTTCCCGGTGCTCTTAAGTAAGTTGAAATTCAACAATCACTAGTTTCAATGACTGTCTAACTCCATTACCCTTTGAAAGTAATCTGCAGTTCAAAAAAGGCAAGCAACTTGTCCAGAAATATAGAACAAATGACCACAGGTTTCCTTCTAGCGAGGCAGTGGTTTTCCCCATCATATGCCTGTAGTGCAAAATTTTCAGGTAGGAGGATTTCAGTGAGCAACCATCAGTACACAGCCTGTCTTGGAGTTATAGATGGCATATTTTATTGTATTCATTTCCAACATGTTGTGGCAATGATATCTCATTCCAGTGAACTGTTTGAGAATGTTGCCTCAACGTGGAATATTTGTATACAGACAACATTAAGCAGTGACAACTAAGTTTATACTCTGCTCTCAATCTGGACTTTCGATTTATGTCAAAACTTTGTACAGCTAGAATGGAATTGTAGGAAAAGATGCTAAGAAATGAAATCCCTCAGATTAGTTAGCCTACGCTGAACACTAAACTCCTTACCCACATTGAGTGCTCTCTTCCCCATAGGACTGGGCCTACTACCTTTGTTCTCAGTTACTGTTGAATTAGTGAAAATGATGATACCATTCTGGTCTCTGCCCACAGGAATGACTCTAGAAGTCAGCATTTAATTGCTTCAAAATCAATTAAAACAACTCTTCATTTTGACTATCATCATGTAAGTAAGAGTTATCACTTGAAATGAGGCATTATTTTGGAACCCTGAATAAAGGCTTTCTCCATGAAAGGCAAGGCCCAGCCATTGAAAGCTTTTAAAATGATTTCATCTGTAATAAATGAGAACTTTGAATACAGAAAAATTGAAGCTTTTATCCATGCCTACGGGTAGTGTAGATTTTTAGAAAAAAAAAAAAGTACCTCATGGGTAGACTGTTTAATTTTTAAGAAATTGTCTCCACAGAATAATGCTTCCCTGCCAGGTGGTGGCATTTTTATGTAAGACCTTTTTTTTTTTTCTTTCTTTCTTAAAATGACAAAGGTTTGAATCTGAGAACTGTCTGCTTTTATTGGTGCTGCCAGTTCTTGTAGTCCTGTCCATGTGTTCTACATCTCATCTGATCTGATAAAGTGCTCTTACAGAGCCAAAGATTTCACAGGGATTTTTGAAGTCCTGTTTGGGAGCTCTGCAAATTAAACTCTTGTATTCTGAATTCTCAGATGTCACCTCTGGCAGTACTTTAGCTTCATATTGGGATGGGAGAAGAGGAAGAAAAACACTTCACTTAAAAATATTTCCCCATGTATGCTACTCATCTCAGCTGAGAGTTGAGAAGGGGCTTAGGTAACCATTAAAAATCCTGATTCATGGAACCACAATTTTTCTTTCTTTTATTTGCAGGAGTGGTTATTGGGGATTGAACCCAGGGGCAAACCACTGAGCTACATCATCCTCAGCCCTTTTTTGTATTTTATTTAGAGAGAGGGTCTCACTGAGTTGCTTAGGGCCTCACTAAGTTGCTGAGGCTGGCTTTGAACTCCTAATCCTCCTGCCTCAGCCTCCCGAGTCGCTGGGATTACAGATGTGTGCCATTGCACCCTTCCTGGAGCCAGATATTTTTAAGGGGGATTTCCAAATACCTCCTCTTTTGATAAGGACCCAGCCCATCAGTTTCAATGTCCTGCTCTGTATCTCTCAGGTCCCCTTTGATTTCATGGGCTCTGTCTTACTTTCCTATTTCATATGATTAATCTCAAATGGGAGATAGTCACTAGATGTGCATGAGTCAATCATTGCTCTTTATGCCATTTTTTTTTAATAAGGTGGCCATTTCCCTGTAGACTCAGACATAGGTATTGCCCATTTCCTGTCTGTCAAAATGACTATGTGGTCTTTAAGTTCTCTTGCTACTTTAATTGCATGTGGTTAGGTCTAAGGAAGATTTGAATCTATCTGCATTCTTTATTTGTTTTGGAATGTACTTCTAAAAGCTACCTTTCTCTTATGTTAGTGGAGAACTGTATATATACATTCTCAAGTTGATTTCAAGTTAGAACATGTTACAATAAAAAAAGTAATGTAAAAGGCTGTTACAGTAGGCACCACTTAATGTAATGCATTAGGAGGAATATTGTATTTTTGTTTTAAATATCCCTATATGAACAAAGTATAAAATGCACCTTAAGTATTTCTCATTTTGAAACTTCATTTGAATGCCTTTTTATTTTGAAGAGAGTAGTTCAGAAATATAGGTAAAATCAAACCATACACTGTTACTATGGTTATCATCTGTTTAATGGAAGCATTTGAAGAATATTTATCCTTGACATTTTCAAATGAAGTTCAGTGAATCGTGCACAGGGAAATACAAATGCATGCATCCATCCTCACTTGAAAAAAAAAGGCTCTGGCTTTGTTAAACTCTCCTTTAAAACTTGATGTTCTCAGTCACAGATTAAAAAATAAGGTTTATATACAGACATTCATCATCAAAATAAATTGAAGATGTTAGAAATTCATGTAATGTTTCCATTTTTGTTTGAAAAAATCAATGGTAACATAGAGAAGCTAAATAATCAATGTAGTGCTAGGTTGTTTTCATTTGCTCTCTAACATGTAGGTCATTTATTTCCTTCCCCTACCATTTTCTTAATTAACAATCATATTAGAAGCATATGAGAAGTTTATCCTTTATGCAGTGGTCTGAAATGTATAGATGAAGAGAGGACACTTCCATTTTCAATTTTCCTTTGTTAGGATATCATCCTTGGGTACTTTCCAGCTCCAGTTGGTAAGAAGTTGAATATCCTGCAGGTTGCCACACACCTAAGACAGAAATACCTTGCAAGCACAGTGGAGAGATTGCATACATTCCTTGGAATTCTGATAGTAGCAAGCAGTAGGATGTCAGTGGTGACCTTTCATTCCCTTAGTGGGCTGAGTGTTCCTAATTCAATGTCATTAAAACTCTCAATGAGCTGCATTGTGAGTTGCTCTCTCTGTAATTTTATTGCTTATGCAGATGGATAAAATGTTGCCAGATGAAGCTACTCTACTCCAGGGAGGACATAAATTCTTTGGATGAGTTATGTTAATACCATCTCTTTTTTACTGTAGAGTCCAGAAAGTACAATGTGGTAATCAGTTGTGGAATATGTGACTGACTGAAGGATGTTCCAAAAACTTGTTTTAAAGAGGGGGAAGAGCTGGGTGCAGTGGTCCCTACCTATAATCCCAGCCATTCAGGAGGCTGAGGTAGGGGGATCTCAAGGTTGAGGCCAGCCTTAGCTTCTTTTTTTCTTTTTTTTTTTTTGAACTGGTGATTGAATTCAGGGGCACTGAGCCACATCTCCAGCCCTATTTTGTATTTTATTTATAGACAGGGTCTCACTGAGTTGCTTAGTGCCTCACTGTTGCTGAGGCTGGCTTTGAACTCAGGAACCTCCTGCCTCTGCCTCCCGAGCCACTGGGATTACAGGCGTGCACCACAGCGCCTGGCTCAGCCTTAGCTTCTTAAGAGAGGCCCTGTTTCAAAATGAAAAATGAAAAAGGCTAGAGATGTAGCTTGCTAAGTGGTGAAGTACCCCTGGGTTCAATCCCCAGGACTAAAAAAAAAAAAAAGGAAGAGAAGGGAGGCAGTGATGGTGTGTCAAGAAGACCAAGAATAGCCAGAGCAAAACCTAGCGTGAGACAGAAGGTAAAGTGAAGGGCAATATTTTAGAGTTACTGTCAGGGGGTGACATTTTCCTTCTAAACCACCATTGATTCTGTTGTCTATATGTTTGGTTGTTTGGTTTTAGTCAAGTTTATTAATAGGGAATGTTCTAAAATGGTTTTGCAGCCTTATAGAAAAATATTAAACAATAAGTTTTTTTAGGCTGTTAAGTGGGGATGCTGTATTCTTTTGGCACGTAAGCATGCTACATGTGGGCAATTAAAACAATAGATTTTTAGACTGGGTTTACTGAGGTATTATTTATATCCAGTACAATTCACTCTCCCTAGATGTGCAGTTTTATGAGTTTTTAAGAAATGTACGATTCACTTTTAGAACATTTCCATCATACCGAATTATTTCCTTATTTGTCTTCGTAGTTAATCCTCTCTTCCTATACCTAGTGTCTGACAGCCCTGGATTGGTCTATATTCAAACTGAATTCCTGATTTCCTTTTTCTGGAATGTTATATGAGTGGCTTCTTGAAGTATGTACACTTTGTATATAGTGTCTTTCATTTAACAGAGTGATTTTTAGAGTCATCCATGTTAGTGCTTGTAAAATTAATATATGCATTTCGTAAATGAGTTGAAAAATACAGAACAAATATGAGGAAAACCACAAATAATCTTATTGCAAATATTATTACCACATTAAGTTTGAAACATTTACTTCCAGGATTTTCTTTATGTATATCCCATTTATGAGACACACACAAACACACATACACATAGACATCATCCTTGGACCCTCAGACACATACGCACACACACATGTGCGTGTCTCTGTATATATATATGGCATATAAATATATATAATTTTTCATGTCAAGCCAGGTGGTGCACACCTATAATCCCATCAGCTCAGGAGGCTGAGGCAGGAGGATTGTGAGTTCAAAGCCAGCTCAGCATTTAGTGAGGCTATAAGCAATTCAGCCAGACCCTGTCTCTAAATGAAACATGATAAAGGGCTGGGGATGTGGCTCAGTGATTAAGTGCCCCTGGGTTCAATCCCCAGTTCCAAAAAAAAAATATATTCTCATGTCATTGCAGAGTTTATAAGGCTGATTTCAAGGTGTACATGTGCCATATTGTCAGTTATCTAGTCATTCCTGTATTTTTAGATATCTTCTGGTTGTTTCCTTTTGTTTTGAAAAAATATTTTTAGTTGTAGATGAACACAATTTCTTTATTTTATTCATTTTTTTTAATGTGGTGCCGAGGATCAAACCCAGTGCCTCACATGAACTAGGCAAGCACTCTACCACTGAGTACAACTGCAGTCCTGTTTCCAGTTTCTTAGTATCATAATACAACTGTACATATCTTTGGACATAATGGTTCTGAGAAGTAGAAATCTTAGATTACAGGTTTTGCAGTCTGATTATAAAAGAGGGAATCTGGTATTGGTAATTGGGATGAAGGCAAAATATGGAGGTTTGCATTACTCAGAAACAGCTGTGTGATCAGAATGGATGCATGTAATCTAAATAGTGTTGATTTAGTCAGCTCTATATTCCTGTGACCAGAACACCTGGAAAGAATAAGTTAGAGGAGGTATAGTTTGTTTGGGGCTCATAGTTTCAGAGGTTCAATCCATACATGGCTGACCTCATGACTCTGGACCCAAATGAGGCGGGGCATCATGGCTAAAGGCCACAGAGGAGGAAAGCTGCTCAGCTTATGGGAGCAGAAAAAGAGTGGGAAAGAGGTCACAGAGAAGATGCACATTTGCAGTGCATACCCTCAGTCATCCATCTTCTCTAGCCATGACCCACCTGTATACAGTTACCACCTAGTCTATCTATTCAAACTAGAATGGACCAATCAGGTTCTAGCTCTCATAACCTAATCAGTTTACCTCTGAACATTCCTATGTTAATATATGTGCTTTTAGGGGACACCTCAGATCCCAACCATAGAATATAGAGTTTAAAATACACATGACTCAAAAACTGTAAAACAAACAAAACAGTATACCAAAAGGCTTCCCTTATTGAATATCGCCTTTAGCACTCAGTCTATATTATCTCATTTAACTTTTGCCACAATTTTAAGAGGTAATTTGATAGGCAAAATACCTATGTGCCCCCGCCCCTGTATCCATATCCTAATTCATAAAACCAGTGAGTATGTTACTTTATGTGGCAAAATGAATTCTGAAGATGGAATCGCTTTTAGGGTTATGTAGGTGGGCCCAATCGAATCCATTACTGCCCTTAAAAGCAGGAACTTGCCCCAGCTGAAGTAAGGGGGCAATAGGAGAAGGCAAAGGGATCCTAAGTGTAAGGACTCAAAACACTGTTGCAGGCTTTGCTGATGAGGGTGCCTTGTGACAAAAAATATAGTGGATGCCATGGAGTTGAGAGAGACGCCAGCTTGACAGCCAACAAGGATGCAGGGGGCCCAGTCCTATTAACCAGAAGAACTGGATCATGCCAATAATCTGAAGGAGTTTAGAATCAGATTCTTGCTCCAGGCCCTCAGATAACAGCCCAGGCCTCTGAGGTCTTGCCGTGAGCCCTGTGAGATCTATAAGAGGCAGCAGCAGAGCCCAACTAGACTTCTGACTTCCAGAACCATGAGGTAATGAAGTCATGCGGCTTTCATCTGCTCAGTGTGGTGATTTGCTAAGGCAACAATAGTAAACCAATTAGTTAGCCTTATTACTATCTCCAGTTAAGTTTGGAGGGGCCCAATGACTTCTCAAGGTCATTTTCTAGTCCATTCAGGATTTAATTGCAAGTCAAAACAGTTCGTTTCAAAAATTTCAGTATGTAACTCTTTCTAGAAAAATGTTTTATTTTGTTGCTTTAAACACGGGTGTGGTATTCTTTCAATGATTTAAAAAATTTTCCACATTTCTTTTGTATCAACAGTTTTTAAAGATTTATTATGCCAATATTCTGTTTATATCCTGAATGTTTTTCACTTGTACCTTCTCTATTTTCCACGTCCAGGTTTGACTAGTTTATTAGTTATTTTTAAGAAACAGTGTTTAAATGTATTATATATTAGTCAACTCTGCTGTTTTCTTTCTGTAACCTGTTTATTCATTTCTTTTTTACATTGCTTCTAAAATTATTTTTCTATATTGCCTTGAAATGTTCTACATTGCTGATTTCATTTATCTTAATTTCTAATAAAAGCATGTAAGACTTAGGAACCTCAATTACTTCTGCTTTATCTGTTCTTTTCTGAAATATGGTGCTCCTATTATTATCCATTTATATTACTTTAAAATTTTTGTTTTTATTTCCTATTACAGTAAATCTGAGTTATTTAGAAGTGCACATGCATGTGGGTAAATACATATATATGTAATTGTTTTTGTTTGACCCTTGATTTTCAAATATATTAAATTCTGTTGGCTTTTTTTTTTTTTTTTTTGGTACCAAGGATTGAACCCAGGGGCACTGTACACTGAGCCACATCCCCAGTCCCTTTTCTTTTTTATTTTGCAGTAGGGCCTCACTAAGTTGCTGAGGCTTGCTTTGAAGTTGTGATCCTCTTGCTTCAGCCTTCCAAGTTCCTGGGATTACATCCCAGGCTGTTGGCTATCTTTTTAATTTCATTTCATAATTTCATTTAATTGTGATCACTAGATATGGCCTGTATGATTTTGGTTGTCTGGAATTTGGAAAGTGATGGATATGGTCTAACAGTATCAGTTATGGTGGTTATTCCATATTTGTTTAAAATGAATATGCAACCTATTTTTGGAGCACAGAGTTATCAGGATCTCTATATTTAAGAATGTAATTTAGTTATTCAGTTTCTCTTCATGTGTTTTTAGTATTTAATTTGTTGGTTTCTGAGAACGCTGTTTGTGCCAGTATGATTATTACCTTCTCAATTTCTCACATCATATTTCTATTAGATTTTGTTATATGCATTTCAAAGTTGTAATGTCATATGGATTAAGATGCATGACTTCCATCTTTGTGTTAGGTTTTTGAAAAATTTGAAAACGTGCCATTAAATGATTTTAGCTTGAATTTGCTTTGCCTGATCACTGTATCTGCTCTCTTTGTTATAAGAACAATAGTTTAAATTTCTTAATCCAATCTGTTAATCTACATTTTAATAGGTAAACCGAATATTAAATTATTCTGATATTAATATACTGGGACATATACTTGCAAACTTGTTTGTGTTTTCTTGTTATGATGTTTTTAACTTATTTTTTTCTTTTCAAACCCTTTACTTAGTTTCGCATTTTCCTTGAAATTTCCCTTGGCTTGAAAATTATATTTACAAAATTATATTATATTCTTTGTCACCCTTAAACTTTTTTTTTACTTTTTTTATTTCTATCTTTTATATTTAGTTATACATGAGAGGATTCTTCCACATTTTTTTGTACACAAATGGGGTACAACTTTTCTTTTCTATGGTTGTACACAACGTAGATTCACATGATTCACGTAATCTTACATATACATAGGGTAATACTGTCTGTCTCAGTCTACTATCTTTCCTTCCCCCACCTGCTCCCATCCCATTTTCCTCTGCATCATCCATACTTCCTCCATTCTTTTCTTATCCCCCCCATAACCCCTCCCCCATTATGTATTAGCATCCACTGATCAGAGAAAACATTCAGCCTTTGGGTTTTTGGGCTTGGCTTATTTCAGTTAGCATGATATTCTCCAACTCCACCCATTTACCAGCAAACACACTTCAGACAGCACTGATCTCCAAAATTTAAAAAGAACTTAAAAACTTTACACCAAAAATACAAAGAACCCAATCAATAAACAGGCTAAGGAGCTAGGCAGACACTTCACAGAAGAAGATATACAGGTGATCAACAAACATAGGAAAAAGTGCTCATCATCTCTAATAATTAGAGAAATGCAAATTAAAACCACCCTAAGATTTTATCTAACTCCAGTTAGAATGGCTATTATCAGGAACACAAGCAATAATAAGTGTTGGCGTGGATGTGGGGAAAAAGGCACACTCATACATTGCTGGTGGAGTTGCAAATTGGTGCAGTCACTCTGGAAAGCAGTATGGAGTTTCCTCAGAAAAGTTGGAATGGACCCACCATTTGACCCAGTTATCCCACTCCTTGGTTTATACCCAAAGGAGTTAAAATCAGATTACTATAGTGATGCAGTCACATCAATGTTTATAGCTGCTCAATTCACAATAGCTAGATTGTGGAACCAACCTAGATGCCCTTCAATAGACGAATGGATAAAGAAACGGTAGTATATATACATGATGGAATATTATTCAGCCATAAAGAAGAATAAAATTATGGTATTTGCTGGTACATGGGTGGAGTTGGAGAATATCCTGCTAAGTGAAATAAGCCTTAAAATTTAATACATACACCTAAACATTTTTCTGCTAGCTAGATTTAGTTAGCATTTACTTCGTCCCCCTAAGAATGTCAAGACCCTTAATACACTTCCCCTCCCTACTTTTGGTGATCCTTAGTTGGATGCTTCAGCTTTGTGTTGGGGAATCTCTGATAGTATTTTACCTGTTGTCTCTCTCTTTACTGCTACTGCTCTCAAGTGATTATTACTGAGGAGAGTGCTGTATTCCTGGGTGCACTGGTTTCGGGGGAGTAATCTGTCTTGCTTATTGTTAAGAGCCGTCACTTACTGTCCTTCCTCAGATTAGTTATTTCTGTTCCTTGCTCTCTGACTGGACAGGAGAGGAATGGAAAAGTCAAGAGAGAGAATGATCTGCCTTGCTGCTTCTATTGTGGTATTCTGAAAATTCACCCTGTTAGTTAAGCTGGAAGCTGCAGGGAAATACTGCCTCAAAACCTAGAGCAGCCCTGTCGCCTTTCCTACCCTTTTTGGATTTCCCTAACAGGTCTTCCCCTTGGGGGCTGGTTTTCTTTTCAATCCAATTTCTACTGCTTTTGCTTTCTGTGGCATTCCTCAGTTCACAGAGGTGGAAGGAGTCACAGACTTCAGTATCTTTTTTCAAAGTCACACAGGCACTGAGCAGAACTGGGCTTAAGTTTAGGCAGGCTCATTCAAGAATCGGTGCTTATAACCCTTAGGTCCTACAAACTTCCCTTCTGCCTGTAGTTGCTTGCCATTAAAATGCTCCATTTAAAAACTGTGTGACATCATTAAGAAGCAGTATGAATTTTCATTAGAATAAATATAGTAACTTGGAAATACAGCTAGAAATGAACCCCTAGTTCTCATCTCTTCAAGTGTTTCTGACTATTCATAGAAATATATATTTTTTGTTTGAATCATTGCCGTTACTGTAAATTCTTTACTGTAGATACTTTTTTTCTCCTAAAGCATAATGAAGAAGAGCAATCTCATCTTAATTAGGTACCTATAAAACAAGAGCAGTGTGTTTGGTTCTTTAGTGGTTTTACAGATGAAAATAAATTAAGTTGTTTTGATGTATAATCCATTCAATGTGAGTAAAACTAAAACTTACCACTGCAACCAAAGTAGGCAGAGAGGTTTGTTTCTTATTTAAATATTTGTGAAGACTAAAGTCTCCATATTCCAGAGTGTTAGAAATCTGTTTCCCATGACTGATTTTTCTCCCACTGCATCTTCTTCTCACAGGTATGTCAGGAGTGTTCATGACTAAAAGAGAGAGACTGGAGAGCAAATGAATTCTCCGAGGCCTTTTACTTGAAAACTTCGAAGAATACCTGCAAAATCACCAACAAGTCCATTTACTTTAGGCCTGTATTTTTGTGTGCTTTCCATAGCTTTTCTTGTTAACATGGACAGATGTCTGTAGGCAGAAGCAGCCAGCAATTTGGTAGGGACCCTTCTTCCATGGACGGTGCCCCTCAATCTTTGTTTTCTTTCTTGCAAACCCACCTACCTCTTCTGCATTGGTAATGCCATTCCCTCCAGATTCCTGCTTCATCATTGCTTTCTCCCTTGTTTTCTTCTGTCTTTATTCACAGCCCAAGACTGAAGATAATCCACTCCTAGGAGCGGATCTGGTTGCTTTGGGTCATTCTCTATATACCCTAACATGATTCTCCCTGCCTCCTTCGTCTGACTCTCCAAATAATCTTCAGATCTTATTTACATTCTTCATTTTAGCCTGGTATCTGTAGCCCTGCCTCATGAGCTGTTTTGAATTGAGAATAGTTTACCTCCACACTTTGTATTTCAAGTCTTGATCTGCTATTTTGAGTCTTGGTTCTGCTAAATACGGGGCACTTACCAATCTGTCCCCTTCCAACGAAAGTCCTATACCTAGGTGTGCACCCTCCCCACCCACCCCCTGTGATGCCCTTTAGCTCACCACATCTCATGTCTTCTTATAAACCAGTACTGACTTTGGATTGTTTCTTTTTATTCTTAATCCCTTTTCATTTATGAAAGATGATATTCTTCATATAATAAATAAAAACAATCACTTATGCAGCTACTTGCCAACAACATGTAAGATTGTTGGAAGAGTAATAGTCATAGAAACAAAATTCTTGGAATATCAAACAGTGCTAGAATTCATGAACTTCAGCTTCTTATCTAAAGCAAAATGATTTTCTGTATCATCCCTGATGTTTATTTGACTGCTGGGTTGTGAGTGAAAGACATCCAAGTAAAACTGCACTAAGAGGGAAATGTAATGTAAGGATAGTGAGGAATTCATGAGACCCCAAAACAGGAGTACAGCTGGGCTTCAGGGAGAAATAGACTAAAAAACCACCAGGATTTGATTGCTTACATCTCTGACTTTCCTAGTTTCTTGGCTTCATACTTTCTCCACATGGCTGAACACTTGACTGCTTACAGCTCCTGAATTTTATAGGGCTTTGCTCAAGAGAGACTGACTGGATTCTTTGGCTTCCAAGTGTATTTTCACCCAGAGGATTCATCTTGGGTCAGTTACCCATCCGGGACTAATCGTTTATAGCCATTTCTTGTTTAAAATGAGTACTCTCTCAGTATCCATATTTATAAGTAGGAAATTCCTGGGAAACCTGAAGATAAGTTAGGAGACTGTATATACATACATAAGGAATAGTGATATAGGTGAATGATATATATATATTTGAAACTATTTTTAAAATTATAATGATAAAGATAAGTAAGATATTAAGATAATGATAAACAAAAAGATATTTGATATTTAAGTCATTCCATTTTTATTTTCCAGTACCAGTGATTGAACTGAGGGCCTAGTACATGCTAGGCAAGTGCTCTACCATTGAGCTATATCCCCAACCCTTTTAAGATTTTATTTAGAGACAGGGTCTCACTAGGTTGCTGAGGCTGGCTTTGAACTTGTGATCCTCTTTCCTCAACCTTCTGAGTTGGTGAGATTACAGGCATGGGCAACTTGTGCCCAGCTATTGCCTTTCCTTTTTATAGAAATGACTAAACATATATTTGAAATGCTCTTTCCAATATATAATCCAAATGTTTTAAATGTAGACTCTTAATTCATAGACACTTTAAGGTAGTTTATTCATATAGGACTTGTTGGATGGTGTTTGTCATCTCCATTCTGACTTCTTGTTGTGTAATGTTTAAATGTGCTGTGTACTCTTGAGCAAGTGAAGGATTATGTGTATGTTTTGCATTTGGTGAAATTGTTCTGAAATTTCAGGGTCAGAGAGAATTTTAATAAATATGTTTGAACGAACAGTATGTTATATGTTGAATTAAATATCTAATAAACTCAGCAATTTGCACAACAGACCAGATTTCTTCACAAAATCCTTCTAAGAATTTCAAACTGGAGCATATATATCCAGGCTAATACTACTAACATATAAACCATAGTTTGTCTACCTTAGAGCTAAAATCTAGCCTACAAGTCTTCTGATTATTTTTCCCTTAATCAGAATTTTGATATCTCAGTTGAACATTGAAGAAGTCAGGAGTTAGAAATGTGTTGGGTATTTTTGTAGAGTTAGAAGTTCTATTATAAAACTATTAAGATGAACTATTAGACCACATGTTACTAACATTTTAAAGTCTCTCAGCCAAAAATTAACTTTAAACCTTTCTCCAAAGAATTTCACTTTTGGGGCTGGGGATCTAGCTCAGTTGGTAGAGTGCTTCCCTGTCAAGCACAGGGCCCTGGGTTCAATCCCCAGCACTGCAAAAAAAAAAAAAAAAAAAAAGAATGTCATTTTTTTAATGAAATCAATAAATAGGAATGTGAAGAATATTGATTTAGAAAAGCTTATTCAAGAATCAGCCAAATGAGTTAATTTAAAATATGGCATTTGATCATATGTCTATTTAATATTCAGGAAATGATGAACTGTGCTGAATATGTTCCTTTGACTTTGCCCCTTCCCTTCCTCTGTTTTTCAGTCTGCCCATATTCCACAGTTCAAATGCAACTCAGCACACCATATTCATTTCCATTAAGTTTGGAATCTTGGCCAGTTTCCATTTTGAATTAAGAAAACCAAATTTGATTTGTATGTCTTAGCAATGATATATCTGTGAATTTCTTAGATGATCATAGACACTTCCACATACATTTTCATTTTGACATCATATTTCTGTCAAATAGGAATGACAGAAATCCACATGATGCTCAAATTAAATGACTTATTCAAAGGCTTATCCTCTCCTACATAATAAGCTTGATGGTCTAAACCCAGGATATTATTTAAAATCTTCAGATCCATTGTTTTTTATTGTTGTTTTGCTTCTTGTGTTTTTGTTTACTTATCATATTTGTACTCTCATTATTATTTCAAGGTTTTTTTGTCATAAGAATTTAAAAACCCAACCTGTCCATCACTGAGGGCAGTATATCAATACCAGTGCTTATAGAAATAGTTATAAGCAAGCTTAAAAAAATGACCAAACATCACTCCTTTTTATTTTTTATTTTTATTGGTTCTTTTTAGTTGTATGTAACATTAGGATTCATTTGGACATGATTAGCAGAGCATGGATTGCTATTTGCTAGTCCCTAATACTTCCCCTTTCCTGTCTTCTTCCCTCCCCTTCGTCCCTTCTCTTTCTCTACTGATCTTTCTGCTATTTACTTATAGTTCAGTTTTCTTTTAACTAGTGTCTTGTGACTGCACATGATGGTGAGATTCACTGTGGTGTATTCAGATATGTCCATAGGAAAATGAGGTCAGATTCATTCCACTGTTCTTCCCTTATCCCATCCTCCTTTCCCTCAATCCCCTTCATCTACTCCAGTGATCTTTCTCCTATTTTTTATCTCCACCCTTCACACTCTTCTTTCCTTTGTTATGAAGAAGTTTTTAAATTTGGTTCCATCCCATTTATTGATTTTGTCTTTTATTTTTTGCACTTTAGGAGTCTTGTTATGGAAATCAGTGCCTCTGCCCACATGTTGGAGTGTTGTGCCTACATTTTCTTCTAGCAGTTGCAGACTTTCTAGTCTAATTCCTAGTTCTAGCTGGACCATTTCTTTTTCCTATGTAGGGTATAATTAGAACAATATAATTATGTTAAATAATATCATGGTTTTAATATTTTATTTGCAAGGCAAAGGAATATAATACCATAAACACCAGTGATTTAAAAAAAAATGATATTGAAATTTATTTGATGATACACAAACCGTGTCTCTATGTAAAAGCTGTGGAATATAGTTCCATTTATATTATGGTTGATTTTTATGGTTGATGTCAGTTTGCCTGATTGGTCAAACTGTAGTGATTAATCTTCATTAGGAAGACAGATGATACCAGCATTCAAAGGACCGTCTCAGACAGAAGGCTGGAGACTGATGATTCCATGTGCATTGGCAATTTTTGCTGCTCATAAGGCAAGTGAAGTTTGTGGGATGGTTACATATATTATATAGTCAGTCTTGCAAATGAAATGCATGCTTTAAATCAGCCGTTCACTAATGAATCAGGAATGAGTGGTGAGTAGCAAGAAACAACAGAGTGCTTCCTTGGAGATTCATATTGCCAACTCATTTACTTGTATGCCTACAAATTTGCTTCATTTCTCTATATAATTTTTCTGACTTAGTTCCCCACGAGAGAAATGCATATTATAGTGCAACTGATTTTATAAGAAATAACTGAAGATCATTAAGATCATAAATATAAATCCCAATGACACCATAAATATGCAGAATGCAAAGTGGTGGTGTATTGCTTTGGAGGAAACAGATTTGCAGGCCTCTATAGTTACAGCTTTGTGCAATTGCCCATTTTATGATATTGTCCTATGCTTATTATTGAGGTACATTGCATTCTTGCAAGTCTGACAAGCCCAAGAATGACCTCACACAATTCAGCTGTGTTTGTATTATACACTATTTGATTGTCAAAGTCATTATAAAGCTAGTTCTATCACACATTGACATGTCATATTTTCCATTTTTCTTCCTTTGCTAAAAAGCTTTTTCTTTCAAATAAGATGTTGCTTAACACACTTTGATTAATTTGAATTAGGCTAGCAATTGTGGATAACCTCATTATAGATGCTCAAGATATGGTGTATACCTAATTTCCACCTGATAGAAATTATAATCTGAATAATGACATGTGTTTTCTATTACTATTATGACTGTATATCAGAAGTATTTGCAACACAATGAGTACTTTTAAGGTGCATACATGAGTATGTATCTGTGTATACTCAAACTGGCATCATGTATTTTAATAGGTAAATCTATGTTAATGTAAATGGCTGATCTGGGCTTTGAAATTGGCGTAATTCTGAGATGGACCCCCTAGCATCTTGACATCTGGTATATAAACACCTTCTCCAAGTTATTTAATCATACACTAACTTGGGCCTTGTTATGAAGAGATTTTGTAGATGTAATTAAATTCCCTAATCATTTTTGCTGAATGGGTTGATTCTACATACTCTTACCTGGGAGATGGGGAATGGGTAACTGTGTGATGCAGGATGTGATAATTTGTTCCATATAGTAATCATTTACATATATATATAGATATGCATATATATATTATAACATCATGCTGTATACTTTAATTATACACAATAATATCGATCATTGATTTACAAAAAAAAAAGTCCCCTAAACAGTTGGGTTTCCAAGTGGAAGAATATCTCTGTGAGCCCGATCTAACCAGGTGAGACTTTAAATCCGAATCTGGAGGTCAGAGATGAATGAAGTCAGAGACTCAAAAAGTGAATCTAACACAAAGGAAGTCTATGTTGCAAGGAAATGGAGGTAAATAACTTGGGTGGCTTCTATGAGTTGAGAGTGGCACTTTGTTAAACAGCAAGCAAGAAAACAGGGAGCTCAGTCCTGAAACCACGGAATTCTGCAAAATTCTGAATGAATTTGGAAAAGAACCCCAAACCTCAAATAAAATCGCAGCCCCAGATCACACCTTGGTTCCACCTTTAGTGAAACCCAGCTATGCCCTCTTTGGACCTAGAGGGATTATGAGATAATAAATTTTTGTATGTCTCTTCTAGGTTTTTCGTTTGTTTGTTTTTTGGACCAGGGATTGAACCCAGAGGTGCTTAAGCACTAAGCCACATGGCTAGCCCTTTTTTTTAAAAATATTTTATTTAGACATAGGCTCTTACTGAGTTACTTAGCATCTTGCTGAATTGCTGAGGCTGACTTGAACATGTAATCCTCCTGCCTCAGCCTCCCAAGCTGTTGGGATTACAGGTGTGTGCCACCACACCTGGCTGTATATGTGTCCTTTTTTGATTATTTAACTTGTCACTCTCCCTCCATTCCCTTCCTCATACTTTTCTAACCCGGCTTCTCTACCGCTTTTTCTTTCTTTTCCAGACACCCAGGAGCAGTAAGCCTGAAAACATGTTGCATGAGAAATGTTAGCCTAGTATTACACTATTCTAATTTATTCCTTAATAATAACAATTAATAATCCTTATGTATATTATTCAAACATCTTTAATATCCTTTTGATTTCTTTTCTTCTTAAGAGAATGGTGTTTTTAGTTACAGAGTACAGAAAAGTGTGCATCATCTGGCTTAAAGAAGCAGTTAGAATGGTTTTTCTCTTAGAGTCAATGTTTTTGGAAACCTGGAAACAAATGGAAGTACATGAATTTGAATAATGCTGTAGGTAATTTGTCAGGACAGTTATTGTTATTACAAAGCCATTAAGAATAAGGGGGAAATTTATGCTGACCAGTGCTCTAA
Organism: Glaucomys volans; assembly: GCA_020662805.1. Lineage (NCBI taxonomy): Eukaryota > Metazoa > Chordata > Mammalia > Rodentia > Sciuridae > Glaucomys > Glaucomys volans. The sequence continues at coordinate 91,437 of JAJEJO010052832.1, read as the reverse complement.
TGGCTAGTGTGTGAGTAATTCAAATGATAGTCCTTGATACTGCTCACAACTATTTGGTCAACAAACCTAAGTGTTTATAGGTCACCAATTGCTGCTAATACCGAAGTATGGATTTCAATAAATTGATAATGTCTCATTCAACTGTTTTAGAGTCCCTCGTGTGCTTTTAAAGAAAATTAAACCTATTAAGTTTTGCTTCTAGTGATAAATGTGGTGTAAAGAGAAGCTTCTCCAAACAAAAATCGCTTTCATGTGTAACATGCATTTTCATGTCTGTCTGGTTCTCCCTTGGTGTGTAATCTGTCGTTCTGCTGCTTCTTTTCAGAAACCCCTGCATACTATCAGTTTTTCCCCCTCCCTCCCTCCCTCCCTCTCTCTTTCACATGTGCTTATATCCCAAGACCTTAGTTTCTCTATTTCTTTTCTCAATATCTCTATCAAGATGATGGTGATGAGGAAGAGGATATTAATGATCGTGCTTAAAGCCACCAGGGACTGAGGGGTTACTGTGTGTGATCTGAATGATATGTGTATATACACACATATACATATACTTACTTTTGGTTGCTTTTATTGCATTATAATTGTACATAATACTGGGGTTCATTTTGACATAATACTACATGCATGAAAGTTAATTTACTCTATTTCAGTCCCTGGTTCTCCCGCTTTCCCTCCCTGCCACTCCTCCTCTTTCACATATACTCATTTAGCCCCCTAATAACCCCAAACAATAAGGTAGGTACTTAATAAACATCTCTGAATTAATTAATATCATAGCTGATAAAATCACAGGAATCATGAAATGGAAAAATGGGACAGAAGAAAATGTGACAGTTTGAAGCTTCTGAAGCTCTGATTCTCTTGAAAGATTTACTCACAGAAGTTAGGAAGCAGAGCTATATTGTGATTCCCAACCAAATCTTGCTGTCCCACACCATTTGGATTCATTCCTGATATTAGAAGAATACCTTTGCCCCAGAGAAGCCAGAGCTTCTTTTCAGTCTCATTTCTTCAAACTTTGTGATCAAAGAAGGCATTGCAAATAAGGTAAGACCATTCAGCAGGTATCTGATAGACACGGGAGGTGAAATCAGTCCCATACAAGTAGGCATGGGACTTTTGCAGACTTCTAGGCACAGAAGACTCCAAGGCAGATGTCCAGCAGTCAGAGTAGTAGACATATGCATATACGCATGCCCAGAGCTGCTTCCACACCTGCGAGTGCCTAGTATCTAGTAGTTCTCAGCGTTCTCGATTGACTTGGGCATGACAAGGGGCAAGATATCCAGGTTACTTGTAGATCTCATCCTTGTGCCTTAAGGGGACACCTGGGATTCTGTTACAGTCAGGTAGACTAACAAAAGAGCAGCAGACAGAGGCCTGCATTCCTTGGACTTCATTGGTCCTATTGACCTGGTCTTTATAGGTGTGGACAAGAGAGAAGCCTCCTTCCTCCTAATATCTAGTATTCTTTGAGTGTGCAGGCTTATGCTATGTGACTTTCAAATAACATCTACTTTCTTTTTTAAAAATCTTTATTTGTTGCTTTTAGTTATACGTGACAGTATAGTATATTTTGACATACCATTCATACATGGAGTATAACTTCCCATTCTTGTGGTTGGACATGATGTTGAGTTACACTGGTCATGTATTCCTATATGAACATAGGGAAGTTATGTACCATTCATTCTACTGTCTTTCCTATTCCTGTTGCCCCCTCACTTCCCCCTACTCCCTGCTGTCCAATCTGGTAAGCCTCTGCCCCTCCCCCTATTGTGAGTCAGCATCTGTATATCAGAGAGAATATTTGGTCTTTGGTTTTGGAGGTTTGGCTTATTTCACTTAGCATGATATTCTCTGGTTTCATACATTTACCAGCAAATGCCATGATTTCATTCTTCTTTATGGCTGAGTGATAGTCCATTGTGTATATATACCACATTTTCTTTATTCATCTGTTGAAAGACTCCTAGGTTGGTTCCATAGCTTAGCTATCACAAATTGGGTTGCTATAAACATTGATGTGGCTGCATCACTGTAGTATGCTGATTTTAAGTCCTTTGACCCATTTGCTAAGGAGTGGGATAGCTGGGTCAAATGGTGGTTCCATTCCAAGTTTTCTGAGAAATCTCCATACTGCTTTCCATAATGGTTGCACCAATTTGCAGTCCCACCAGCAGTGCATGAGTGTACTTTTCCCCCCACATCCTCACCAACACTTATTATTGCTTGTATTCTTGATAATTGCAATTCTGACTGGAGTGAGATAAAATCTCAGTGTAGTCTTAATTTGCATTTCTCTAATTGCTACTGATGTTGAGCATATTTTTCATATATTTGTTGACCTATGTTATCAGATAACCTCCACTTTCATCCAGCAATTATACTCTTGTCTGCTCAGCAAAAGGAGAAATGTTTTGAGGTGGAGTGTTTTCCTTGTATGCTTCCTTCCCTCCCCTCCCCCTGCCCTTCCCTGGCACTGGGGATTGAAGCCAGGAGTGCTCTACCACTGAGTTACATCCCAGCCCTTTTTATTTTTCATTTGAGACAGGATCTTGAGTATTTACATTCATAGGCAAGTTTGGAATGTATTTTAGCATAAAATATGCTACTTATTTGGTGATATATTCTTTTGTGAATCTAACTTTTTAAAATTTTTATTTATTTATTTTTTGAACTGAGGGGTGCTTAACCACTGAGCCATATCCCAGCCCTTTTTTATATTTTTATTTAGAGACAGGGTCTCACTAAGTTGCTTAGGGTCTCGCTAAGTTGCTGAGACTGGCTTTGAACTCATGATCCTCCTGCCTCAGCCTCCTGTGCTGCTGGGATTGCAGGCATGCACTGCTGTACCTGGCTGTGAATCTAATTTTTACCAGTACCGTTGAGTTCTATTAGCAATCAACTTAGCTGCCAGTCGGTTTAATGTATCATTTGATGTGATCTTCTTAGTAGTGTATTGGTTTTGTCAGTATTAAATAAAGTGATCTCTACAATGATAACAGCTTGACCTTGTGGCCAGTAATCTTGTGAGCTCATCTCACAGAAGAGAGGAGGTGGTTTGGGTGGGCCAGAAGTTCTATTTTTTGGTTTCCTGTGGGTTCTTCACATGAGTAGAAAGGAAAGTGTTTTCTCCTATAGAATCTCATTGTATAAAAATCTCAACAAGATAGTACCTGATATTAGAATTCAAAAATTTCCTGCATGGTTTCTAAGTCCCGTTGCTCTCCTGTGCCAGATTTTGTGCCTTTTAATGACTTGATAAAACAAATTTTAAATATTGTTTCAATTGTTTGCTTTACTTTCCATTTTTTCTAGACCTGCCTTATGCTTTCTTCTTTTTCTTTTCTTTTTCTTTTTTTGTTTTTGGTGTTGGGGATTGAACCCAGGGATACTTGACCATCAAGTCACATCCCCAGCCCTATTTTGTATTTTGTATTTTATTTAGAGACAGGGTCTCACTGAGTTGCTTACCGCCTCCCTTTTGCTGAGGCTGACTTTGAACTCTTGATCCTCCTGCCTCAGCCTCCCCAGCTGCTGGGATTACAGGCATGTGCCACTGCACCCAGCTTAATTGATGAATTTTAAAGTAAGAAGTTGATACCCAAGCAGTCGCCAATGGTATCCAAAGAGGTTTTTAAAAATTTTTAGTTTAAATAAATATGATATTTATATTTTTAAAACAGCAAATACTCCATAAACTGTATTTTTGCCTGGAAAAATACAGTGTTGATGAATTATTTATGAGAACCTAATTGAGCACGTACCTGATAAGACAAGTGAACAGTTGCATCTAAGGCTGGGGTGAGATAAAGATTTCTCTAGTTGGTTAAAGAATCCACTCATTATTTCTGGCTATCTAAACTCACTATATAGCTAATGAAAAAACTTCTTCAGTAGAAACTAAGGGAGGACTGACAGTCCTTTTCCTGGCTATGAAGGGTGATTCATACTGGGAATAGCATTAAAATTGTTGAATAATTTAATAAATCAAGTCATTCCACAAATATTTATCAGTTAATTAGTGCAAATTAATCAGTTAGTCGCAATGAGAGACTGAATAATAACTGTGTATTTTTCCTGGCTCCAAGGATATTTTTTCTTGGGGAGGTGCTTTTACTTTGATAGATAGATATCAGATAAATAGATTCTCTTACCCACACAGATCTGAAATTGGCAATACAAGGCATAAAGTAATACTTGTTGTTAAGGAGGTACTATATTTAATGGGAAATTAAAACCACAAATATTTCATCTTGCATTTTGGCATAGGAGTTTGATATTGAAGGATAGGTAGAGCTGATATGACCTGCCAATTATTTGTTACAGTATTTAAGGGGGAAATGGAGCAGGATTATAATGTTTCTGGTCTGAGTGACTAGGCAAATAATGATGTTATTTAATGGTCTGAGAACTCAGGAGTTGCAGCTCGTGATGTTGGTGGGGAAAGTTAGCAGGAACCTGAGGAATGCATTTTTTGAGAAAAAATTTGAAGGGGTAATATCTGCATAATATCTTCTGCTTTGAATTGCACTCTAATATTTAGTCTATTGCTTCCATTCATTCATTCATCCAATATTTACTGAGTTTCTGCTCCATGCCAGCAAACAAACTAAATGTTCAACCTGCATAAATAAGACAGAAGTTTCCATCTGTACAAAGCTTACAGGCTAGTCTATTGGGGGAAGTTGAGTATTAAAATATTATATGATTAGTTGAAGTTTTGATAGAAGTGAAGAACACAAGGACTTTTGAAAGCATTTTTCTTAGTTGTAGATAAACACAATACCTTTATTTTATTTATCTCTTTTTATGTGGTGCTGAGGATCAAACCCAGTGCCTCACATGTGCTAGGTAAGCACTCTACCACTGAGACACAAACCCAGCCCATTCAAAGCATTTGAGAAAGTGATTTAACCTAACCTGGGCTTTTGGGGACCTTCCTGAAGACAATTTTTGCACATAACTGCAAATAATGTCTGGGTGTTCTCTGAGACATTGGTTCCTTTTTCACCCAAATCCTGAAACTCCTCATTAGTTTCAACAGAATTTCACGTATATTCAGGACCTTCATTGCCTTATCTGGAAAAAGGGATTATTCCATTTTCCATATAATCGTAAATGAAGTAAATTCGTGTAAAACACATATATCATGGTACCTAACAGTGCAGATCCTTTCTCTCTCTTTCCCGAATCTGGTTCTCATGACTTTATTCAGCAACATAAACATTCAGTAAACATTGGGACAGGCTTTTAGGCACCTTTTAAAGAGGAGGCTTTTAGCACAGTACAACCTTGGAGCCTGTGGAGCCATCTCAATCCACCTTCCTCTTTCTTGCTTGTGTTTGGCTCATCATCTTCCTCACCATCCTTCTAGAGAGCCCTTTCCAGAGGCCTTCTATAGCAAAATCATAGATCTAGATGAATTGCCAAAACCCCATTCTGCTTCATGGTCTGCTCAGTCACTCAGGAATTATGATTAGATAGCTTAGATGTTGCCAGATTTAAGTTGGTTTTTTCTCCTTTTTGCAAATACAATTGGGCTTGTAAGGCCACATGTTCCTATTTTTAACTGAGAATGGAAGGTCATCAGACTTAAGTCATATGGCTTAATTCATAGCACAGGACTTTGTTATCTCAATTTGCTCCATGTGCTTTAAAGCAAACATATTAACAAGCCTGTTTTTCATCTGCTAAAATAATAGAGTCAAAGCAATCATGCGAAGCCCATTTTTTTCTTTTAAACATACTCTAATGTTTGCATGTTTATTTTTATGTGTTTCCTCTTTGGCCCCTCCTTGTTAAAGAAGGAAATATAATCTTGTTCTTTTCTCTGCATGAGTAAATAATATCAATAGCTGATATCTTTTAGGCATCTGAAGGCACAGCAAGACCAGTGTTTTCAACCAGTTGGATATTTAGTCCTTTTTCTTCATACATTCTGGCAATGCTTAGCCATTTTATTATGATGGGGGCTGTTAGTGTCTTTTTATACTGTATGTTTTTTAAAGAGTTATTTCTTCTCTTCACAGGCGTTCCTAGACAGCAGGGATGTATCTTTCAGCAGTCTGTGTAAGAGGGCCACAGCTGTCAGGGCAATGTGAACGTGTGTTGACATACGTTACAAGCGTCTGGCCAGGAGCAGATTGGGGTAGGAGGAGAAGTGAAATGGAATTTCATTACTTTGCACCATCTTAGGTCACATTTTGTGTTCTTCTATTTTTTTTTAGAAATGATGGGAACAAAACACAAACACTAAAACACAGGAGGGCCGAGGGGGGGAAGGAGTAGTGGTATCCTGGAGGCTGGGTTCATATTCCTGCTGAGCCGTCACCAGCCAGGACCTGTGAGGAAAGGGGTAAAGTGGACTGGCTTGCCTCCCTTTCAAAAATCAGAGTTTTGGGCTGGGGATCTAGCTCAGTTGGTAGAGTGCCTGCCTCACAAGCACAAGGCCCTGGGTTCAATCCCCAGCACCACAAAAAAGAAAAGAAAAGAAAAAAAAAAAAGAGTTGTAACACTGGTTATGGATGTCAGGTGGTTCTTCATCTCACAAATTCTAAGAATGAGATCCAGGGACACGTTCAGGGTAGAGTAACAAGAGTTATTTAAAGCACAAATGACTCCTACAGTAGGGGAGGGGTCTCAAAGGAGGGTCCCAATGGGTGTCTGTTGTCTAGGGGTGTTTATGGGCTTGATTGATCCCTTTAGGTGATTGGTGGGATATAGCATTCAGAAAGGGGCCAGTCATCTCTGTTTTGTCTTCTTCAGCAAATCTGGAGAAAAAGTGATTTCTGAGCCTTCATCAGCACAAGGGTGGGGCTGGGGGTCTGTTGGCACTAGAGGAAGTACTTTTGGGGGTTGGTCGTGTCTAGGAGCCATAAGGAGAATTCCTTAACAGCTCGGATAAGAAGCTTGTTTTCCCAATCCTCCCTCTGCTTTCCTCCTCCAAGACCTCATAAGCCTCCTCATAAGCCTTTTCTTGACAGCTTATGGGTAGTGTATCTATCTCAGTGTGAATACCCATTTTATTTCTCTGAATAAAGGTCACTGTTGCCAAGAAAGTTTTATCAGGAAAGCATACAGGTATTTAGCTCCATACCAATTCATCCCAACCAAATTGCCCCCCCTTCAGAAAAAGCACAATATGATAGTAGGTGTATTACTGAATGTCTGTTATATATCAGGCCCTATTCTAATGTCTATTTCTAATGTTTTTGTACACCTGTTTTCAAGAATGAGTCTTAATGGTTCTGTAACTTAGTTTACTCATTTATAACATGATGAGAATAATAGCACCTACTGTAAAGGTTGTGATAATCAAATAATTTAATCCATAGTGCTTGATACATAACAGACCTTCAGTAATTGATTTACTATTGTTATGGGTTTTTTTTTTTTGGCTCTGTTTGATTGGGGTGAATTTCTATGGAGGTATTATATCCATAGTATCTTACCCATAAAAATTTCTTGGGAAAGGGACCTTTATGTGGAGAAATAAAATGGGCATTCACACTATTATCTTTGAAAGGGAGGAGGCACAGCCAGTCTTCTTTACCTCTTTCTTCATACGTACACAGATCTGTAGAGTCCTTCTCTGGTGCTTTCAGGTGACAGCCGTCCAGGAAGCAGTTGTGTGATCTGGGCCATCCTGATCCAACAACACATTCACAACTTGGTTTATCATTAGATGAGCAGTATTTGTGTGGGATGTGAAGATGGGCAACATTTGTGAATAAATATGAGGTGTGCTTGTATTTTTTGTGCAAATGTGGACTCATGTATGCATATGTATGTGTGTTAGCATATGGTTAACCATGGACACCAATTTTGATTTGTCTAGTATTATTAAAAATACCTTTTCTTGAGGACAGGTGTCAATAAATCCAAGAGTAAGTAAAATAGGGCTGGTTCTCAGGGAGATGAGAGATTGGGTTTCAATTTCCTGTGGGTTATCCATTTACTGAACAACCCAGCATTGAGTGATCTCTCCACCCCTGTCTCCATCCACATTCCAGATACTTAGGGGATTTATAAGGGTGATTACTGATCAAGCAGAGCAATCCAAAATATGGACTTTGAGAGAGAGAGACTTGGCTCTAGCACTCACCAACTGTATGAAATGATTCAATCTCTCAGAGCACTGATTTTCTCACACATAAAACTGAGATAAAATACCTCTTAAGTCTGAGGTGAGAGTGAGCGAGATGGATGGAAACTCCTTAGCACAGTTCTGTTAGATGGCAGCTAGGCTTACTCTTTTATGCAATTAAAAAAAAATATGGGTTGGGTGTATAGCTCAGTGATAGAGTGCTTACCTAGAGTGCACAAGACGCTGGGTTCCATCCCCAGCAATGCAAAATCATCATCATCATCATCATCATCATCATCATCATCATCATCATCATAGTCATCTTCTAACCATCAGCTGTTCACCTAGCATCTAGTATTCATACGATGAGCTTTTTTCCCCCTTTATTTTCTAGTACTGGCGATTGAACCAAGAGATGCTCTTCCACTGAGCTACATCCTCAGCCCTTTTCATTTTATTTTGAAATATTGTCTCACTAAGTTGCACAGGCTGGCCTAGAACTTCCAATTCTCCTGCCTCAGTCTTTGGAAGAGCTGGGATTACAGATGTGTGCCATAGCATATGGCTAAACAGTGAGCTCCTTAAACATTGAATCCTAATGAAAACCATTTAACTCTATGGAATACAGAAATCAAGACTTGGTGAGCACTTTTTTAGTGAACTCCTGGCAGTTATATACAAACTTGATTTTGACTCGGTTCCTGAATCCGTAGTCACTGCTATTGCTGCATTGATTCACTTTATCTGGGGAATTCAGTTGTGCTATACACAGTGTTTGGAAGGCAAAATTCATATGTACTGACATTGGAATGGGATTTAGGAAGCATAAGTGGGGTAACAGGTTGGAAGACAGAAATTCTAAGGATACTTTTTGAATTTTAGAAAAAGTCTTTTTCCTGACTCCCTTACCATATTACTATTTTATGTAGATCTAGCAGCAGAAGTGTAATGAGGGAAATTGATACATCTGCATTTTCTAAAATCACTTGGTTCATGAAACCCTCTTCCAAGAAGACAAGGGTAGTAGACACCCATCAACAAGAAATCAGTTCTCGGATATCTAACATTTTTTGGCTAACCTTGGTATGAGTGACCCTTAAGTTTACTTCATCATAGATACCAATTTCCCACCTTGTTTCCATGTCTATTTTGGACTGTCATCAGCTAATGTTATTTGAAATTATTTCCACTGAAATCCATGAATAGCCTAAAAATAATACTATCCACTTAACTTCATGGCAATCCAATCAGGTTATTTTCAAGGCAGAAAAGAATTGTAAATAATGCTTGAATTACTTTCTACACACTGATAATGTTTTGAGCTGGCTTTTCCTATGCAAAGGTTTTCTAATATGAAAATGACTGAAGTTGTATCAACTGAAGGACTGGAGAAAGTGACATTATAGCTCTGCAAAGATAGAGCTAAGTGATAATAGTCACCACTTCTCAGACACCTTATCTGTCACTTCAAATTCTAGGTCTACACATATGTTTTCAAAGCTCAGTATGAGGCTTGAAAATGCAAAATTATAGAGAAAAATATCGATTGTACATAAGAAAGTTAAAAGATCTTCACCATGATTGGCCATTCGTGAAAGACAACTTAAAAATCACAATGAAATATCACTACATACTTCTCATGGTGGCCAAAATACAAAGTAGTGACATCAAAAAATGTCCAGGATGTGAAAAATGTGATCGCTCATACATTGCTGGTGGGTATGTAAAATGGTAGAGCTACTGTGGAAAATAGTTGTTACATACTGCAAAATTGAATATCCACAAAATTGAATATTCACAAAAATGAATATCCACAAAATAATGCTGAGTGTAATAACCAGTGCTCAGAGGTTAATTACTATTGAATTCCTTTTATATAACCTTGTGTTAAAGTTATAGAAATGGGACTGAGGACATAGCTCAGTGGTAGAATGCTTGCCTAGCTTGAGGGAGGCCTTGGGTTCTATTTATAGCACTGCAAAAAAAATTATAGAAATGAAGACCAGATTAGGGATTATCATGGGTTAAGGTGGGATGTGAAGATCATGAGGTTGGCTATAGAAGGACAGCATAGGGATCTTTGTGATGATGGAAATGCTCTGTTTCTTGACTTTCCCTTCTTCAATGCTTTGATTATGATATGATTTAATTTTGCAAGATTCTACTCTTGGGAGAAATTTGATAAAGGCTATAATTATCTCGAAATAAAAAAGACTAAGTTAAAAGTTGGAAGATGTAGACCGTTTTGATCCAAAATATAAAATTTAAATAAATGTCGTCAGTCCCCAAATTATTTACCTCACAGTGAGATATGTTCATTGTGTATCATAGCATGGATTTAGCCTTTATAGTCTTCATAAAAGTATTAGCTCAATAAGTCAATTGTTATCAAAGCATTATGAAGACCACACAGTGTCTTAGGGTCACTGCTCTTTATTTTTTATATTTTGTAAGACTGCTCTTTTGTTTATAGGTCACTGTATGAACCTTGCACAGTGTACTTTGCTAAATATATTGCCTTATTTGGAGAAATGTATAAATCTAATTGTGTAAAATGATTAATTTTTATAGGTGCTGGAATATTTTCTTATTTAAGGAAGTTGATGGGTCTATCATAGAATTGAAACAAACAGTTCAATTTGTTTTTCTTTTTTGGGTTCTCAGAGGCACTTTACCACTGAGTTATATCCCTAGCCCTTTTAATTTTTTTTTTAATTTTAAGACAGGGTCTCATATAGTTGCTGGAGGCTCTGTTAAGTTGCTGAGGCTGACCTGGAACTCGGGATCCTCCAGCATTGGCCTCCTGAGTTGCTGGGATTATAGGCATGTGCCACCATCTTGGGTTTCCAAGTTATTTTTTATATTTAGCACTTGTTCTCAGAATTGAATTCCATGCAGAGGATACAGGCATGGGCTATTTCAGGATTCCAGATGTGAGATACTGGGTGGCTTAGTCCAGAACAAATGCTATTTAGAAGGGTATATATAAGTAGATGGTGGATTTAGTTAGAAGTGATGGGTAGAGAAAATGGAAGAATTGAGAATGATTCATGATTTCTGGCTTGAATAATAAACTAGGTAATGGCATCATTTATGAATATAGGAAAGACTGGATGGGGTTTTGAAATGAAGATGAAGATTTTTGTCATACAAATATTTGTTTTGAGGTATGTGTAGCAAATCTGAAAAGAGATTTCAGGTAAAATCTTCAGTGAGGCTGAAGTTCTAAGGAGAGGTCAACATTTCAGAAATAGATTTGAAAATCATTGGTAAGTAGGTATGATTTAAAACATGGAAATGGATAAGATCAAGGGTCAACATGTAGGAATGAAAAGAGGGCTTGGGGTTGAGCATTGAGGAATTCCAATTTCAAAGTAAGATTTTAGAAAATAGGAATAGAGATGAAGTGTGCATGATAAGGTAGGAGGAAAATAAGTGTGGACCATGTTCATTCTGTTACCTAAAAGGTGGCACTTGGCTGTAATCCCAGCAATTTGTGAGGCTGAGACAGGAGGATTACGAGTTCAAAGTCAGCCTCAGCAACTTAGTGAGGCCCTAAGCAACTCAGTGAGACCCTGTCTCTAAATAAAATGCAAAATAGGGCTGGGGATGTGGCTCAGTGGCTCAGTGGTCAAGTGCCCCTGGGTTCAATCCCTGGCACGCCCCGCCCCACCAAAAAAAGGAGATTGTTTTACTTTATAAAAAAATGGTTATAAAAGAAGCATAGTTGGTGCATGTACGAACAGGCCACAAATGAACTCACCATTCTGTACAATTAGTATTCACGAATATGTAAAAGAAAAAAGAGGAGCTTAGTTGAAGTAGTGAGGAAGTCCATGGGAAGTGAGGATGTTGTGATGGAAAGTGAAGATGACTCTTGATAAAAATATTGCTGTGATGGAATGTGAAGCAGTGGAACCATATCTGGATGTGGTGGTTATATGATGGAAGAGCTTTTATTTAAGTAGTGGTTAGCAGACTGATTCAGTAATGTAGTAGAAGAGGTGTTCAGCTTGAAAATAACTATAGGAACAAGAGAACCTAAGGAAGCTTTGGCTTCTGATGGGAATAAGATTATTCTATGGAAGAAGGAGGGAACAGTACTGTGTTGATAGATGGTTTCAGAGACATGGAAGAAACAGGGAATCATTTTGTTGCTGTATTCTGAGGTCCACAATGAGCATTTGAAGTGAAGGGCATATAATAAAATTGAAGGGATGGATTTGTGAGCTATCTCACACAGTTAATCGTCAGAATCCAGTGACCAATGGAGTGTGAGGGCTGAGGGAGACAGTATAGATCTATAAAAGATGGTGAATTAGAAGTTAGCACATGAAGACAATTTTAAACATTAATTGAACAAGGATATTAGGCTGATAGAGTATTTTAAGAACTTAATAAAGCATTGAGTGAGGGAATAATAGGATAATTTCAATTGATGTTGACAATTAAATTTATGGATCTCAGCATTTTCTGAGGTCATATCTCATTTGTTTTGTTAAGGATGGTAATGGTCCTCTCCATCCAGAAATATTCTACCTGGTGATGAGCAAACCAGTGTCCAGAGTGACTTAGTTTTCATTTGAAGAGTTATACTAGCATTTGTTATCTAAAAGCTTAAAACATGTCTTCATTGGGCACAGATAATTAAATAAACTTGAATTGTATGTCCCTCTATTTGTTAACAAACAGGAAGCTTTTAATTGGTCCCATCAGTGAGTAGTGATGAAGACATGGTCTAGAAGATGAAAACTAAGTGACCAGTTTGCCCTGTTGTTTGAGTTGATCTTTCTAATACTTGAATTTTTTTTTCTTATGGTTCAAACTTATTTTCTTCAGGTTTCAGAGCTGTGGAAGATTATTTTAATTATGGCAACTCTCTCAGAATACTCTTTGCTAACCACTGATAACCTTTCTTTGGTTTTGGCAGCAACCTGATTTTGTTATAACATTTTCAGTAGTGCTTGTATACAATGGGGGGATTTGATTTGATTTTCTCTTTTTGTAGTAAACCTTTTGAAGGTCACCCATCACTAATGTATTCTCAAGACAGCATGTGCTCTTCCAACAGCAGGACAATGATTAACTCTAAATGAACCCCAAAACACTAGAGAATTAAGCACTTCATAGAGATATCAGATTCCATTTTGAGCTATAGTAAGATTTAGAGAAAATAGGCATTATTATATATCACATTTTAGAAAAGAAGATGGAATTTTAAAGCATCTTGAGTTAAAATATTTATCATGTATTTTCATAGCATGTTGTATCTTTTAAATGTTTGAACTCTCTGGATTTTGAAAAAAAACAGTTTTTCATAAAACTTGGTCTTTATAGAAATACTAAGATTGCACATTAAAGCATGGAGAACAAAATAAAAATCACCCATAAACCCATCACTCAGAGTTAACCACTGTTAAAATTTTACTGTATTCTCATCTGGTTGTTATGCTATCTATATTTTTATATAGCCAGCATTATATTGGATATTAGGGATCTGATATTTTGGATTTCTCAGACACTTTTTTTAAATGGAGGAGGAGCATAAAATTTTCAACTTTTCACATGTCAAGTAAAAAACAATAAAAGTAAAGTATCCAGTCACTAACAGCAATGAAAAACGAAGCTATGTGTTCTACCATATTATAAAAGGATATTTTAAAACTACATTGTATAAATGATATAATCTCAGAATCAAATAGCCATTTGAGTTGAATAAAATTTTATGAGAAACTATCAATATTGTCTTTATTTTTCTCATTTCATCATAGAGTGTTGAAAACTTTATCTTAGCAGTCATTATTAACACAGTTACCCACAGTGAATTGACTAGGAGAAAAAAAATTCAGGAAATAATATTGACTGGCCTGTTCTGAAGTGCATGGTCACACATTTCATTTGGTCCCCAAACATTGGCTACAGTCCTATTATTTGTCTCTTAACAAGTTTACTTTCTCACTATGAGATAATTCCATTTCATGACTTTTCATTTGTCCTCAACCGTCTAGTAAATCATCCCCCCTTTTTTTCAGCTGACAACATTAATTCCTAATTTCACTAAGCAGTGTAAGCAATGAAAAGAGAACTCTCAATGAGATACCACTTCACAAACTTCAGGATGGCTATACTAAAAGCAGTGTGCAATAGTGGTTGTTAGCAAAGCTGTGATAAAATTGGAATGCTGATACACTGGTGGCATACGATTGTTAAATGGTGAAGCTGCTTTGTAAAACTGTTTGGAAGTTCCTCAAAAAAAAAAACAAAAACAAAAACAAAAAACCAAAAAAAAACCCCAAAGTTACCAGCAATTCTACTGCTAGGTATATATCCAAGAGTATTTAAAACATATTCACACAAAACCTTGTACACGCATGTTCCTGAGAGCACTATTCATATAGCTGAGAAGTGGAAACCAGTCAAATAACACTGAATGGTTGAATGGATAAGCAGAATGTGTTATATTTAATGGAATATTATTCAGATACAGAAAGAATGAAACAAACTTAGATGAACCTTGAAAATACTGGGCTCAGTAAAAGAAACCAGAAGTCACTTATTGTATGATTTCATTTATATGAAATGTTCAGAATATACCAATACCTACAAACAGAGAGTAAATTAGTGATTGATGGGGACCAGAAAGAGGGGAAATAGGATTGATAGATATTGACTGTTTTTTTTCAGGGTGATGAAAATCATCTTAAGATGTGGTGATGGTTGCACAACTCTATGAATATGCTAAAACCCCACTGAATTATAGACTTTAAGTGGACAAATTTTATGGTATGTGCATTATATATAAAGAAAGCTATTTAAAAAGAGAACTCTTGGGTCCTTGCCACAATGTCTACCTTCCTATGTGAATCTTTGTTCTGGCTTCTTCTGATTAAAGTGGATGGGCTATATTTACTCCTATCTAAAATCAACATCAACTACTTGCACATTGAACCTTATCCCCTCTCCTTTACTTAGTCTTTCCTATTGAAAATAAGTCCCTTCTTGAATATTATTAATTTCTCCCTTTCATCTCTGTCAGTACAGAAACGTATTTTTTTCCATCTTCAGTCATCTCTTGAACCCATATTCCCTTCTAGCTATACATTTGTCTACACTCCATGTCCCTTCTCCTTTCATTTTCCCTTGACTTAACAGTTCATTCATGACCATCACTTATCCAAACTTCTCCTGTCTATGCCAATCAGGGTCTCGTTGCTGAATTAAATGGTCAGTTTTCAGCCCCCATATTATTCAAGCAAGCAGCAACATTTGACACATTTGGTCATTTCCTTATCTTTGAAATGTGTTCTTTACTTGTCTTCCAGCATATTCCATCTTTCTTATTTTCCTTCTACCCTACTAGCTATCCCCCCATCTCCTTTTAAGGGTCCTTCTTCTCTACCTAGACTCTCCATATTAGCAATAATGAAGGCTCAGTCCTTAGATATTTTCTCCATCTGTACTTACTCCATTGTGATTTTATTGTCATCCAGCTTTCAATGCTACCAATACACTGATGACTTCCTAATTCATAAATCTAGTCTAGGTAAAGACTGTTAAGTTTAGACATATTGGACTGCCTATTTGACATGTCCCTTGGATGACTAAGAGTTCTCTTCTATTTTGGAAGATGTCAATTTCTACAGAGAGACCTACTTTTTTCCTGTTTGTCTCATTGCTTCCATTAACTGAAGATAGAACAATTTGTTACTCAGTTGTTCAGAAGAGAAGCTAGAATCAATCTCTGATTTCTTCCTTTTTATTCACTTCCTACATTTAATACATTAGCGATTATCTGAGCACAAGAAGTAGTACCTCTGGTGAATATTGGTAGCCAATTCAAGGGAAAAGCAAATGTGGAAGAAAAGCACATTGCTGTGACCAAAATACTCAACAAGAATAACTTAGAGGAAGAAAATTTATTTCAGCTCAAAATTCCAGAAGTTTAGTCCATGGTTGACTGAGTTCATTGTTCTGGGCCCAAGGTGAGGCAGAACATCATGGCAGAAGTGGGTGGCAGAGGATCGCTGCACCATTCATAGCATCCAGGAAGAGAGAGAGCAAGGGGAAAGGACCATGGAGAAGTTGAACTCTCCCAGGGCAGGCCCCACCTTCCTGCAGTTACCAAACCCATCAGTCCATTCAAACTAGGTTGAACTGTTTAGGTTACAGCTCTTACAATCTGTCCTTTCACATGTGAATATTCCCACATTAACATGGATTTTTGGAGACACCTCATATCCAAAGTAGAAGACTGGGTGAAAGAGAGTTCATCCATCAGACAGGTCAGGACATCAGGAGAACAGTATTACATACAAGACAACTCTCAGGCTGATATATGACCTAGAAATCTAGAAGACATGCCGTAGAGACACTGCAATAATTGCATACTTAAAGGTAATATGGATTCAAAAGGTAAATCTATAGGTTTATGAAAGTCAACAATGATATGGATTCTGAAAGGCAATATGATATAAGCGGTCATTGTTCTGGAATGGGAAGAAATTCATCTGTTAAAACAGGATCCCACTGATCTAGGAGCTTTCTTTACAGTCTCTACTACAGCAGAACCAATCTGGAGACGTAGTCTTTACCAGTTTGGCAAAGGAGGTCCAGAGAGTGACTCTAACTAGTTAGTAAGAAGAAATAAAAGAAAATACCCAAGAGCAGTAGCACTTGTGTGCTGTGTGTGTCTCGTAGTACCTCAATTGAAGTGGTTGATTGTGACCATGGGGTTTTATATCCACAGATGTTCTTGAAACCTATATGCTAGTAAAGATAGATGGAATCATAGTGCAATTTACAGATTAGAGCTTTTTGTCCTCCTGCTCTCAACTACTTTAAGCATAAAATGTATTTAAGTATATCTTTGACTATAACTATTTTCTGACAACTTAGCCATAAAGAGAACAAAGAAGTTTCAATCATTGTTTTCTAGCTCTTGGCAAAGACAAGCATGTCCTGGAATTTAAAAAGAGAGACCATGAAAGTCAGGAAAGGATTCTGACCTCTAAGAACACAGTTTAAAATCTACTAATTAGCACTGCTTAGAGTTAATAAGTGAATCATTGCATAATCTGGGTCATTTCCCTCACAGATTTGAAGCATCATAACTAATGTGAGACCAAGTAATTGAGAGCAATTGATTGTATTTCTGTTGCAGAAAAACAACATCATGATAGTATCTTTTTGACAAGACTTACAGGACTGATAAATAACTCCTTTGTTAATGAGGCAATTTTTTAGGTTACAAAAATGAAAAGCCTACCTGTAAAATTAGACGAGAAGAATGTGATTATTCTTATCATCTACCTTCTCTTTGATTCCTTTTCTTGAAAGCAAAACACTAAATTACAATGATTAATGAAAAATGAACATTGACTTAAAGTTTTTGATTGTGAAACTAAGTAAAATAATATCCTAACAAATATTGCTGCAGTTGTTTCAACATGTATCTGCTAATTTATGTTGCATAGATATTATTTCATTATTTCCCTCTGATTATCGTGTAGGATACAAGTATTATTATTTTCTCATTTTGTAGATGAGGAAACTGAGTTACTGGATGGTAAAGTATTTTGATGAAGGTCCCATCGCTAGTAAATGTGAGAGTTAGTCGTCACAAAAAGATTTTATGAGTTCTGTAGCTCATGACAACTAGGCTATGTTTCCACTTAACCTCAGGACATTTAGGTTGATGTGCTGGTCAGATCAGTGCTGTTTATCAGTGATCTTCTTAAGCCAAGATTACCTTCAAAACATCAAGGTTGTCCTTTACTACTCTGGGAAAGACCCTCCCTCTTAATAGGTATGTCATGTTGCCAATGCCAGTTTTTGTGATAGGCAGAATAATGGCCCCAAAATATGTCTATGCCAGATTCCCTGGAAGCTGTCATATCATATGGTAAACAGAGCTTAGCAGATGTGATCAAGTGAAGGATCTTGAGATGGTGGAGTGCCCTGGATTATCTGGGTGGACTCACTTTAATCACAAGGGTCCTTGTAAGGAGAGAGGACAGAAGATCAAAATCAGAGGAGGAGAGATGAGGATGGAAACCCAGGTTACAGTGATGCAGGGCCCCACACATGGAATGCAGACAGCATCTCAAAGCAATAAAGTCCATTCTCCTCTAGAACCTCTGGAAGGAACTCAGCCCTCCTGGCACCTTGATCTTCAACTAGTGAGACCCATTTCAGATTTCTCACCTGCAGAACTCTAAAAGAATACATTTGTGTTGTTTTCGGCCACTAATTTTGTGGTTCAGTGGGAAATAGTTTCTTTATTCCTAAAATGGGTTTAATAGTGGCCTCAAAGAATTTATGTGAACAATTAAAGAGAGGGAACTGAGTGAATTGAAAGCACACAAGGGAACCACAGAATGAAGGGACAGCACATGAGGCATTGTCTGAAAGCCTGGAGAACATTCATGCCCAAGGCAATCTACCTCCCCTCCCAAAGCCTCCATGTGAGGTGTTGGGGAGAGCTAAGCAAGGGAGAACTAAACCCTGTGAGGCATTGGGGAGAGTTCAGGAAGGGAGAAGTAAACCGTGTTCTCCTCATCAAAGGCTTTATGTTTTCTGCCTCCACTTTTCTCTCCATCCTCATTTCTCTTTGACTTCTCCTCTTTCCCTTCATGACAACCATACCTTCTACCCAGGTCCTTTGTCCTTAGTGTTCATTCACCTTAGAATACCCCTATGTCATTGCAGCGCTATCTTGTCATTCAAACCTCAAATGAAATGGTTCCCGTTTTTGAAAGAACTTTCCAGATCACTCAAATCAAAGCAAATTTCACTGTCCTTCTCTGCCACACTTTTGGCTTCATTCTTTGTAGTGATAATCAGAACCTGAAAGGGATCCAAATGTGTTGAAAATATTTGTTTTGATACTTCTTTCTTAACTTCTCCAAAATATGCGATATTTAAGGATGGTTACACTGCCTTTCTCATTGCTGGATCTTCAGAAGCTCAAAGGCACAGAATTATGGACCTAATCAGTTTCTGTTGACTGACAGAATATGACTGATGACACTGCTTTCATGTATTATGGGAAAGAGAGTTAATAAAGTTCCTTTTTGTTTAAGCCAATTTGAGAGAGTTTTCTGTACTGTGTCTTAACTAATTCAGCTTCCCTTCATATATACTTGTCTGTCTATTGATCAGTCTATCTATCTATCTGTATGTATTAACAAACAGAGCAAAGTGTAAAAGGTAAATTAAGAATTACCTGAACATCTCACCAGGTTGCCATTTTGTTGAATGCTTTTTGTAATACATATAATATTATGGAATATTTGCCATTATCTAGCATGTTCATGTAACTGTATCAATATCATATAATGCATTAGTAACATCATCTAACATAGTTAATGCATAAAATAAGTATACAGTATTATAAAAAAACAATGATATAATCATAGTAATCATTAGTATGTTATTCAATGACATTTAATATACTCTTGGAAAAATTCTAATTATACCAATGTGGTGTACTATCTTTTTTTTTTTTTTTTCATTTAATGTTGTCTTGCAACAGCATAATAGACAATGACTTGGTGGAGAGGATGAAGCAAAGCAGGGTAGTCCACCAGAAAATCTAGGCTAAAAGAGGAAATAGGATGAATGTCTTTAGGCAAGATTGATCTTGATATGTTCAGAGACATAAATGGAGCTGAAGTGGCTCAACTTCTTGCATGGAAGTGGTGAGTGGAAGCAGAGGGAGGAGTCATTAGACATTAGGTAAGAGAAGCCTAAGCATGCTGAGGACCTCCTGTTTCTTTCAAACTGCCTGTGGGCAGAGAGTTCGAAACAATGGAGATGATTGAATTGCTGTTTCTGAAATATCACTTCGACTTTCCTTTGGGGACTTTCATGGTATCTATTATTCCTGTCCAATTCATATTTGGTTATTTATAGGAATTCTATGTAGTGTCCTCGTTGTTGTTGGGCTGCTGTTGATGCTGCTGCTGTTCTTTTCTTGTATAAATGTGACTGTTTTTCTAGTAATTTTCCTTAAGTAGATATAATGTAATTAGAGAAAATCACACTTATCAAAAATGTTGTCCCATTATTTTTTTATTGACGCTAATATTTCTTCAGTGGATTCCGTTAGAGTTCTCCAGGAGTAGTGTTGTACTCTGCAAAGAATGGTGATTTTTCCTTTTACTTTCTGATGTCCATGTCCATTATTCTGTCTCCTGATTGAATGGCATTGTTTGGCACTTTTTTGAGAAAGTGGAATGAAATGCTAGTCCTAACAACACTTTTGCTTTGTTCTCATTTTAAGTACAATGCTCCTGTGTCACACACGTGCTGCTTATCCAGCAATATCTTCCTTACTACCAGGACACTTGATCTGGGTGCATGGAGACCTAGATTGTATTTCCCAGTCTCCTTTGTAACTTAACTTAGTCATTTGACTGAATTCGAATGGGCCATGTGTAGACACTTCTGTTTCCATATCTTACCCTTTAAATGAGTGTCTGTTCCCATTTTTGTTTATATTATCTGGTAAATTTTTGCCACATATTTTTACTTTCCATTTTTTTTGAAGATGCTGCTGTAGTTGCATAGATAGAATGGTATTGGTTATTATTACTAATGTGTTTAAATAAAGTCCCATTATGTAGGGGACTAATTGAACTTACTTATTTGTTCTTAGTCATCTCTTTGATATTATATAGCCTGTTATATTTTGTTTCCCATCAGCAGTGCCAAATATGTCAACTAACTTTTAATTCTGCACAGTTTTAGTTTTGCTTTTTTAAAGTGCACAATTTAAAACATAATTATTTCTGGACACAATGGTACACACCTGTAATTCCACCTCCAATTCAGGAGGCTGAGGCAGGAGGATCACAAGTTCAAGGCCAGGCTCAGCAATTTAGTGAGACCCTGTCTCAAAAATAAAATGAAATGAAATAAAATAAAATAAAATAAAAATAAAAAGAGCTGGGCATGTAGCTTAGTGGCAAAGCATCCCGGGATTCAATCCCCAGTACCCAAACCAAAAACAAATAAAAAACACATACTATGAAATAGTAAATGCCATAGCTGATGCCTATTGAGATTTTTCTTTGTATGTTTTTAGGATTTGCAGGTATAACCTCATTTAATTCTCACATCGACCCTGAAAGACAGGCACATGTCTCATCCCTGTTTACAGAAGAAAAAGCTTGAAGTTGAAGGAATCCATAATTGGACCAGGATCTTATAACTGTATCTCCTTAAAGCTATATTCCAAACAATTTTGACTAATTCTGAAAACTAAAATCATAATAAAGAAATGATTGCACTTTTGCCTTTGCTGCTTCTTAATCACAGTGCCATGGTTATTAGCCTCATTCCAAAGCAATGATCCTAGTGTTGGTTCTGTTTTCATATACGTAGGGCCGGGGCGCGTGAACATGTATATATACATATTTTTTTTTAATTTTTTTTTTTGGAACCGGGGATTGAACTCAGGGGCACCTGACCACTGAGCCACATCCCCAGCCCTATTTTATGTTTTACTTAGAGACAGGGTCTTGCTAAGTCTCTTAGAGCCTCAATTTGCTGAGGCTGGCTTTGAATTTGCAATCCTCCTGCCTCAGCCTCCCGGGCCGCTGGGATTACAGGCGTGCGCCACCATGCCCGGCAGAAACATGTATATATTGAAAATGCATGTGCATATACATATAGGTATATATTAACTTCTTGCCATATATTCCTTTTACTGTTTTGGTGTTTCCCAGCTTAAAATTTAGGTCTTTGACTCAAATTTTTAACAGGGTGGATAATACTCCTTAAGACTTTCGATTGATTTTCGAGTTTTTAAGAGTGTGTCCACTTGTTAAATATCATCTTTGATCTCTTAGCTACTATTGTATCAGCTGGCAAAAAATATGATTTCGTTGTCTTTGCCTGTTGTCTTCCTGTTTTCTTCCCTCTTCTGTTAAAGCACATTTTACATATTGGTCCAATATTATTTTCATCTGCCTTTCTTTTCAGTTATTTTGGACTGGTATTATGTATTCCCTGTCCCCAATATCTTTGATAGCTTTGCTGGTTTACATAGCAACTTTTGACTTGATCCCTCTCTCCACTTTAAACAGTAGTTCTTAGACATAGATGTGCAAAGTATGGAGTGTCAGCCTCCACTCTGCAGCTACTAAATCAGTCTTCAGGTTGGAGCTTCGTAATCCTTTTAGCCTGCCCTCCCCAAGTGGCCTGTGTGCACATTTTTGAGCCAATGCCTTAGAACATGCACCGAACAGCTCTGGGTGTCTTGTTTGTATTTTTTCTTCAGACCTTCAGGTCCTTTATAGAAACAGATCTCGAGGGGCAGATATCTGGAACTGGGAACACTTGCATGCTGGGATCTTTTTCTTTGTTGCTGGTTTGTCTTGATTGTGTTGTCCTCTGTAGGCCAGGGTCGGCTGCTCCATGTCAGAAGTGGGGCATGCTCTTATCTATTGTTGGGAGATGCCCTTTCTGTGTTTGAGTTTATCCCCTCTCAGAGGGAGAAATTCATTTTATTGAAAAAGTCACGGACTGATGGGTTTCTTGTTTTGTGTGAACCTGTGTATTGTTCCTGACCAGAAAGGTGTTTGTGATGCTTGTTCTGGGCAGATTATTTCTATTTCTCCCTGAAATTCTATTTCTTAGAAGAAAGGAGAATGAAAGGTTGCCAGGTAGATAGATAAAGCAATCACACAGGTTGTATGGCTTTGCATCCTGTCCAGTGTTTAGTTTTGCGGGGCTGGTTATTTGCCAAGGAGAAATGGGATCCACACCGTGTATTCTCCATCTTTCTAGGTCTGCTCAAGGCTAATTTCTTTGCTTCTGCAAACTGGGAGATGTGGACCCAGGGGTTAGTGGAGGTCATACATTGATGTTTGGATCTTTCAATCTCAACCCAATCGTGTTGTATCCGAGACACATCTAGAAGTATATTGAATGAGACTCAATATTTTTCAAAGTTCAAGCATCTATAAATCATTTCTGCTCCTTTTGGTCAGTCATGGGGTGGAAAATCCTACAAGTCTACACTAGTTCTTCTTGTTTTCCTAGAAAATCTCACATTTATTCATTTTGTTGAAGATATTTTAGTAAACAGTAGCAAAAGCAAAACTCTACAGTGTTCTTTTTTTTTTTTTAAATCTAACCGAAGTTATTTTTTTATTGGTTCTTTTTAATTATACATGACAGTAGAACCCATTTTGATATGATTATACAGCAGGGAATATATCTTTTTTTCCACAATGTAGATTCACATGATTCATATAATCTTATCCATACATAGGGTAATACTGTCTGTCTTAGTCTACTATCTTTCCTTTCCCCACCCCTCCCGTCCCATTTTCCTCTACACCATCCATACTTCCTCCATTCTTTTCTTATTCCCCCCATAACCTGCCCTACCCCCCCATTATGTATCATCATCATCTGATCAGAGAAAACATTTGGCCTTTGGTTTTTTGGGCTTGGCTTATTTCACTTAGCTCCACAGTATTCTTTACTGAATGTCAAACTTCCATACCCAACTGTCCATTAGAATAAAGCAAAAATCTCTACAAAAACCCAGTGCATGAGGGTGACAGATGGACAAATCAGATCTCCTTCGTGAGGTTGGGAGAGCATCAGTTCTAGAGTCACATAGTCTGATAATAAGTTTCTGCTCTGCATTTTATGGTTACTCTAATCTGGATCAATCATTTAATTGATTCTCCTTAATTTTTCTGAGAATGTTTTCTTTTTGTAACTTTATAAAATGGAGATAGGCATTACAACTCCCTGACGTGATTGTTTTCAACAAGGACTGAGTGTGGCAGTATCAATGTGAAGTATTGAACACAGTACCTGGCCAAGAATGGACTCTTTCTACATCCGTCCCTTTATATTTTCCCTTGATTACCCATTCATGAATGGTGAGAAACCATTGCCTATTTGCCAAAGCACAGACATAATTTTATAGTTGAAAATCTCCAAAATTCCTTTGGGTAGTCTATTAAGAAATGAGCTACAGGGCTTTCCACCTTTGTCACTACTGACATTTTGGGGGGTGCCGTATAGGATGTTTAACAGCATTCCTATCTCTACCCAGTAGATGCCAATAGCAGCAATTGCCATCCCAGTTGTGACAACCCAAGATACCTCCAAACTGCAAAATATCTCCTTGGGAAGAATTTCAAATCTCCCCAAGTTGAGCACTACTGAAGTAGGGAAATGAGAAGACATTGCTTTGGAAGAGAGTAGGAACTCAAACCTTAACATTTTGGTTGCAGCTTAGAACAGGTCTTCATTAGACCTTCCTCTCCTGCCAGTAGCTCGGCCTTCCAATGCCTGGTGTGCCTAGGGGTTAGGAAAGGAATGTTAGGGCCAAAATTAGGAGACAGAAGTACCTTTTCCTATCAGGGAAATTGAAAAGAGCCAGGGCCCAGTCGAAAGATTTGGATTATCCCTCATGCATAATTGCAAATTCCTGTGTTCTGAAAACCAGAAACAAATTTCTCAAGCTGGAAAAAAGGCAAGGAAGAGGGTGTAGGGATTGTGCCTATGCTTCATTTTCCTGGGAGAACCGTGGAGGCGATGAGACTTCAGAAAAGCAATATCTTAAACACCACAGGGAATTTTCAGTGCTTGAAAATAAATAGCATGGAGTGGCAATATGATTTTAGTCTGCCCCAGAAGTTGCAGAAAGAGCTCCTGGGAATGAAACCTGGGTCACAAGGATAGGCACTAGGGATGTCTTTGTTGTACCTGAAAGACACAATGTTGACTGCCTCCGAAGATGCCAGAAGAATGATTAGTAAGACCCCCTCTTTTCCCTCTGTGCCCCTCCCATTCTTTCTCTCACCCTCCTTTCCTCCCTCTTCCCCCTCTCTTTTTTCTCTCTCTCTCTCTCACACACACACATACACACACGCACGCACACACACACACTCTTTGACTTTAAGCCCTAGGAAAGTGACAGAGATCACTGAATTGGTTTCTGCCACCTTAGCAGAATGTACCGTTTCGACAAATTGTAGAAAATACTGAAACTTTATTTCTTGTTCCCCTGAGTTTGTGAACTGAGATACAAAATAGGATGTGTAAAATAGAAAGACTTTCGTGTGCCTGAGGAACCAGACATAAAAGCATCATTTGATTAAAGTTCAGCCATCACCGAGCGACTGCCTACCTGGCATCAGCCCCTGTGCCGGGTACCAGAGAAGGAAGACAGCGCCTCTGCCCCCGCAGCATCCACAGCCACATGGAATGTATCCTGGTCATCATGATCAGTGACAGGCGTATGTGCTTAGGGTGATATGGGAGCCCAGAAGAGGGACATGTGAGCAGCATGGAGTAAGGGAACAGGGCAGTGTCCTGGTTGCCAGAGGTGAAGCTTAAGCAGTTCTCCATTGTATCCCACGTGCCTTGAAGCTTAGCAGTAGCGACTGTTTGCTGGACCAGCTTCAGAGGTTATTGCATCTGAGAAGCACTGGAGCCCTGGGCTTGTCATTTACCCAGATTTGCACTTTAATTCCAGTGCACCCGGACAAGCATTTTAAGTGCATTAGTACACAGATTGCATGCTGATCTCTGGCTTCTAGATGATTCATTTGTGGCAGTTAGTAACAAACCTTTGCAGAAGCCCGGTATTTTGACAGCTTCATATGGTTCCCCAGTACCCTGCATGTATAGGGCAGCCTCCTAAATGAAATTCATTGGGCCTAGGGTCTTTTTTTTGGACTGGGGATTGAACTCAGAGGCACTTGACCACTGAGCCACCTCCCCAGCCCTATTTTGTATTTTATTTAGAGACAGGGTCTCACTGACTTGCTTAGGGCCTCACCATTGCTGAGGCTGGCTTTGAGCTCTTGATCCTCCTGTCTCAGCCTCCTGAGCAGCTGGGATTACAGGCTTGTGCCACCGTGTCCAACAGCCTGGGGTCTTATGTTTCACTTTTTCTCATCTAGCTGGCAATTCTGGTGGGGATAGTGTCAGCCATCAGGGGCGAAGCCAGCCACTGACACTACTTGGTGGGAAGAGCTCAGAAAATGAGGTGAATTGAAGTCCCTTTGTGGTTGCATGGTCTTCCCCGCTAGACTCTTGACTGCTCTGTTTCCTTCTTTGAAGCAGCCTCGTGAAAACCCTGATGTTGTTAGGCTAATTAGATCTCTTCTTTGGATGGAATGTGTAATGAGTAGCTTGGGATCTGCACCTACAATTCATTATTCATCTGGCAAGCCCGTGCATCTTTCCCAGTCCTTGACAATTAGTAATAGGTTAATCATTTTGAGAGTAATCGGGCAGCTATATTTATCAACCCCTTCCTGAGTCCTTTAGAGCCCAGTGCTTTGCTGCCTATGAATTATTTAATGATACCCAGTGTTGACTTTACTACAGATTGGCGGTGATACAACTGGAGCAATGGCTTGATCTTTGTAGTGTGAACCTGTATTTTCATATCCATGTGCCTTGTGGGGTGGCCATGCCTATGACTTGACTGAGTGATTGGAGAAATCGCTATTGCAGACAGAATTTAAGCAATAGTGCTTGTATTGCTGAGTAGCTCTGATGTGAGTACTTTCCATAGGTTTGCAAGTATGTGCTATGTAAAACATTTCCACTTTGAAGACAATTTAATGAATCTTTCCTCTAATTACAGAGTAGGAGTTGTTTCTTTGTGTGGGGGAGATCGGGTAAGAATATCCATTATCAATGAAAAATAAGTATTCATTATATCTTTTGTATATTTTATTTTGTAAATATGAGTTGTTTATGTGCATTTCTAATATAGCAAAGGCCATACTAGCTTTTTAATGTCTTTATAATTACCTCCCTTAGATCATTAATGCCTGTTTTTATTCTAGTCATTCTCATCTAGGGGAGATTTTGCCATAAAGGGAACATTTAGCAATATCTAGAAATGTTGCTTGTTGTCATAAAGAGGGGCAGCAGGGGATGTTACTGGCATCCGAGTAGAAGCCAGATGCTGCTAAGCATCCTATAGTGCAAAGGACAGCCTTCCACAACAAAGAATCATCCTACCCCAAACGTCAATCATCCCAAGATTAAGAAACCCTGATTTTAACCTTAAACTAGAATGATTTCACTTTCTCAAAACTTTGATGCATGAGTTCCTGTGGTCAAAAATGAAGCGTTTGTGTGGGGAGAACTATTACCTAGCTATTAAATGATGGTCCAGGAGATTGAAAGATGGAGGCGAATTTGGCCTAAATCTCACTAATGTTTAACAGGGAGGAAATAACCAACCTGGCAAATTATTCATTCATAACATCATAAACGACAAGACGAAAATGATCTTTAACCTCCCAGAAAATTAATGGCTAAAGCATAGTCTTTCCTAATTAGATGTTAGTTTGTGATCCAACAAATGATAAGTAGACAGTGATCATCAGGTCATAAAAACTCATTTAATTTTCAAGAAAATATTTTCATAAGCCTATCACCATAAAAAGTGATTTAGGGAGATAGTTACATGTAACAAAGGATTTTAAGTTTTTCTGTCAAAAGAGTATGATATTAAAAAAATATATATGCAATCACATATTACTTGGAATTTGTTCTGTATAGCAAATTTTGGCCAAATATTTAAGAACACGTCATAAACTTAGCATCAGTGCTGCCATCTCCATTTTAAGAAGATTTTTATAGAAGTAATATTTTCTTATGTCTTTAAATTGGGGAGAGTGTCTGTCCTCACCACATCACGATAGTGAAGTCCTATGTTCAGCATTTTCCCCTTGAACCACGCTGACTCTAATTCAGCCTAAGGTATCAGCAGGAGCTCTCCTGCAAAATGAGTCAGTGGCTAGTCATGCTTTGCTGTGCTTTTGACATTTAAAAAAAAAGACCCAAGAACAAAGACAAACTAGACAAAAATGCTTAGTAAATATTTAATGAATAAACGATTCTATTCAAGCGACTTGGAAATGGACCTTGCTCTGTTGGTTATTTTTCTTATTTTCAACATCTGCTTTTCTACTGGATAATTCACCATGGTTTGTAAGCATATTCATCATTAAATAAAAAATTTAAAAAGCAACATTAGCAACCATTTCAAAGATGAATTGCAGAAAATAGTGGGATAATACTTTTCTTCCACATTTCCTTCTAGCTTTTTCCCACCTCTTTCCTTTCCAGGTAAGTTTCAAGAATGAAGCTTCCTGTCTGTCTCTTCTGGCTTACCAATCATTCTTTCTTGGGCATGGTGTTGCCTGACTTCTATCTTTGCTATTTACCTGCAAGTCTACTTTGCAGGGTTATCAAGGACCCCCTAATTACCCCATCCAAAGGCTCCTCTTTGATCTTTCAGGTATTAAAGCAAATTGCATCTTCTTGGAAAGAGTTGTTCTGACCACCTGAGCTAAATTCCAAGACATTTTCAAGCATTTTACCCTATTGTATGACTTTGATAGCCCTCAGTTACCTGCAATCATTTCCAGGTCCTTATATTTATTTGCTTTCTCCTCCAATTACAATATAAACTTTGTGAGGGAGGGGACTCAGCCTTATTCACTACTCTCTACCCGGCTCCTAAAGTGTGCCTACACATACGTAGTTAGCATTCCCTAAATACCTCTTCACTGACTGAGACTGTGTTAGCTTTCCATGCTGTGATAATCTACCTGACATAAATCAACTTTAAGGAGGAAAAATCAATTTTGGTTCATGGTTTCAGAGATTTTAGTCTATGGTTACTTGGCTCCACGTTTCTGGGCCTTTGGTGAGGCAGCCATCATGTTGCGGTGGGAATGGTGGAGCAAAGCTATTCACCCATGGCAGCCAGGAAGCAGAGAGAGACAGTGCACATGGAGGAAGGGGCCTGGATCAAGGTATAGCCTTCTAGGTCATTCCCCCAAGAACCTACTTCCTCCAATAGGCCCCACCTCTTAAGTTTTCCTAATAGCACCATCAGTTAGGGACAAAGCCTGTAACACTGGAGCTTTGGGATGACATTTAAGATCAAGTTGTACTTGAAACTGGTTTTCTTCTTCCATGACCTCTCTGTACCATGTGAAACTGATGATCATTCATGTCTTGATGCCCTTTTCTTTGTTTTTGAGATAGGACCAATCCTTTTCTATCTACTTTGCAAGTTTCTAATGACACATGATCTTTTTGTGAACAGGGACTGCTAATGGAACATTTATTGGCACATGAAGGACCAGAGAAATATTCACAAGAAGTTCATATGTTTGTACTTCAGTTTGAACTATGCATGTAATATGACCTCTCTTATAGCAAAAATAAGTATTATTTTGCTGGGCATGGTAAGCCCACCTGTATGGCTCACACCTATAATCCCAGTGATTTGGGGGACTGAGGCAGGAGGATCGTGAGTTCAAAGCCAATCTCAGCAACTTAGGGACACCCTGTCTTAAAAGAAAATAAAATATATAATAAAAGGGCTGGGGATGTGACTTAGTGGTTAAGCATCCCTGGGTTCAATTCCTGGTACCCCACCCCCCATAAAAAAGCCAACAAAAAACCCAGAAGTACCATTTTTTGACTGGTAACGTACCTATATATGCCTAGTATGATATTAGCTATTGAGCATAAACTTGAAACTGCATGAATGTATGAATTGCTTAGTGCTGTAGATTGTGGCTGTGTTTTAGTGCTTCATCTCACATCTCAATAGACAAAACAGTGATCTCCAAATGGGTCAGATATGAGTGATCATACAAATGTCCAACAATAGGGGAATGGTTCTTATATGGTAGAATTACTTGATTGAATATTATGTAGCCATTAAAATTATATCATAATTCATGGTTATAAAAGTAAGCTTAAAATATTTGTTATAAGCAAACGCATGTACACACAATACTAGTAGAGCCTTATAAAGTATTGTAACAGTGAAAATTAGTGAAGGATAAACAGACTGTAATAGTAGCAGGATCATTTTATGGAACTCTGGCTATTTTTCTTATTTTTATAAAGTACATGTACCACTCTAACTTCTATATATTTAAAAACAACCGTCCAAAGCTGCATGTACTTTAAGCACTTTAAATGGGTACCACTCCTCACCATGCACTTGTGATTGAAATGTCAGAAGAGATGTGGGGAGTGGTGTCATCTTTGTTCAAGGAGGAAATTCATTCCCTATTACTCATGGCCTTTGAGATTCCCTTTGTGTTAAATATATTCTGCACTGAGATTCTCCTTTCAAGGTATCACACCCTGGAAATATAAATAAAGACTTAAATTATTCTCCTGAAAGTGACTTCTTCCAGCTCACGCAGTGAATCACTGGCAGATCTGAGAATGAAACCCCTCAATTTACACTCTAAGACTTCATAAACATTCCTAAAACACTTCCTCTCTTCTACAGTGGTAGCTATATAATGAAGTGCTCTAAATTTATTAGACTGAATGTCTTAAATTTTCCCTCTGATTGCTATTGCTCTAGGTGGCAATGGAAGTCATTCTAACTTCACTTGTAAAATCCAGATTTGTTTGACACACGTGTTGTGGAGTTTATTAAATTATTGCCTCTTCTCTCCCATTTATAATTTTGAGAGTAAATCCATGTTCTTGAAATTTATTGCACCTGCATTTGTAGAGGCTCAGAGAAATGCAGCAATTGATTCATGAATAGGCTTTATCATGTAAATGGTGGATGACAAGTCTGTGCTTTGCAAGGTGGTTAGCGTAACAGAAAACCCCCTAAGTTCCTGTTTTATATATACAACAGTTTTGAACAACTTAGTAGTTAGAGAAATATCTGCACAACAGTGAGATGAATCTGGTCTGTAAATTCAGGGCTGCTGCAGGCCCTGGATCAGCCTGCAGGAGTCAGAGCATCACCCTGCGATGTAAAAGCTGCTGGGCAGGACTCCATTTTTCAACTCTGTATACAAAAATGAGTTGCCTTCAGCTAATTCAGATATATACTTCCTTATTAGTGGCTAGCTACATACTTTTTACCTTGTTTTTCTCTTGAATAAATGTACCTGAATTAATGTAAATATGCCATCCAATTGTAGCAACACTGAGCCCAAGAAAAACTCATCTGGTCTGATGAATACCTGAGAGGCTAGTGCTCAGAAATAGAAATGCCAGATACATGAGAGAGGAAGAATGTAAGAGTGGACATAAAAGTAGTTAAATGAACATATAGGGAAAATAAATTTCCATCCACCCCATCTTGCCCCATGCACAGCATGATCTCCAAATAGACTTATGGCTCCAAAAAACAATTTACCAATTCTTCTAAGCAATTGAATGACTCAAGAACAAAGTTGGAATACCATTTAGAAGGCCACCAGCATGCCTCCTGCTCAGACAGATGCCAAGCTCAGCAATTACTAAACCTTGCCCTTGTAATAGGAGTTCCCCCATCAGCTTTTGTTTTTAGTTTATTTTGATTGTATTTGCATATAAAAGAGTATATATAACATGCAAATACAGTATAGACAAACAGACATCTTGGTTATTTTTTTTTTTTTTTTTTTGTGGTACTAGGGATTGAACCCAGGGGCACTCGACCACTGAGCCACATCCCCAGCCCTATTTTGTATTTTATTTAGACAGGGTCTCACTCAGTTGCTTAGGGCCTCGCTAAGTTGCTGAGGCTGGCTTTGAACTCATGATCCTCCTGCCTCAACCTCCCAAGCCACTGGGATTACAGGCGTGCACACCACACCTGGCTCCAGACATCTTTATAGGCCCTAAGAAATATAACATTACCATATGTTAAAAGCTGTCTCTGAGTTCTCCTCAACCACATCTCCTTAATCTTGGGATTACCATCATCTTCAACTTTGAGGTATTGAAATATATTTTTCAAGTTGTACATGAATTTTTTAAGACATGGTCTCAATATATTGTTGCCCATGCTGATCTCGAACTTGTGGACTCAAGCAATCCTCCTGCCTGAGCCTTCAGAGTGACTGGGACTGTAAGTCTGAGCCACCATGCCTGGCTCCAGCCCTGATTTTCAAAATTGCATATATGGAGTCATACCATATACATTATTCTGCTTCTTTTCCACTATGTTTTCAAATTCAGTCATGTGGATACATGCAATTATAGATCATTAAATTTTACTACTGTGTAGTATCCAGTTTTATAAATATACCACAATTTATTTAACAATATCCTTTCAAAGATCACTTAGATTGTTTGACAGCAAATTCTTGTAATTTTTGTTGTCCAAATACTCATTATTTTACCCTCCCTCTTAAAAAATATTTAAACTTGGCATGTGATTCTAGGTTGAGAGTTATATTGCCTCCCAGTTTCTTTGTTGAAAAAATAGATGTCAGGCTATATGTGAATTCTCTTTTCTTCTATATGCCTTTAAGATCCTCTGTGTGTCTTGGCTATTCTCCCATTCAGTATGACATATGTAGTTGTGGATTGCTTTTCATTTATTCCTGATAAGATTAGTTGGGTTTTGGGTGTTTGCGATTTGGTGATAGCCATGTTACAGAGATACCTGCATACCCATGTTTATAGCAGCACAATTCACAATAGCCAAGTTACAGAACCAGCCTAAGATGTCCAACAACAGATAAATGGATAAAGAAGATGCGGTATATATACACAATGAAGTTTTACTCAGTTATAAAGATCAGAATTTTGTCATTTGCAGTAAGATGCATGGAAGTTGAGAACATACTAAGTGAAATAAGCTAGTCTGGGATAAATTAAGATTCATATTTTCTTCCATATGTAGAAGCTTGAGAGGAAAAGGAAAAAAGGGGGGATTTCATTAAAATACAAGACAGTCTACTAAAGTAGAGGAAGGTGCTCAGGGGAAGGGAGGAGAGGAGGGAAAAGGAAAGTAGATATGGGGAAATGCAATTGACCAAATTATGTTAAGTGTAGGGATGAATATATCAAAATGAATGCCATTTTATGTGTAATTATAATGCACCAATAATTTCTTCAATTATGGAGAAATATTATTTATTATCTCTTTGTTACATTGACCTCATTTTCTTATCACCTTGTTGAGATTTTAATTACACATACATTAGGCCTTCTTACTTAATGCAACATGTCTTTTAATTTCTCTTCATATTTTCAGTCTCCATTAGGTAACATTCCAGATAATTTGTTCTGATTATTTTCTTCCTAATTTTAAATATCTGTATGTCTTTGCATTTATTGGAAGTTGTTTAGAAGTAGCATAAACCAATGGTAGCATTTCCAAGTACAAATTCAGCTTTCCAGCAGAGTTTTGGAAATACCACATATTATAATTAATATTTATTTTCTCATTAACTCACAGCAACTTTATTTCTCAAAAGTAATTGATAGATTTTTAAGAAGTACTAATATTTTTCAGCCATTCTACACCTTAGCATACGGTTTACTGTTGCCATATTTTCTTTATTTTCTTCATTGGTATTTCCACTGCAAGCTCTCCTGCATCAGCATTTTAAGTAATATAAAAAAGGTAGTTGAGGTGCTTTTTCATACTTAGTTCAATTTAGTTATGAAAAATGTAAAGTGATTATAGGTAGGAAATCTTGAAAATAATTTTCCCAAGTTTTGCATTGAGTGCCAAGGACATATTCTGAGTGTACTTATAATTTGATTTAGACACAAATAAACAACTAAATTAAACTGGAACCAAGAAGTTTATTTTCTTTGGAGCACTAAACTTGCACATAGATTTTGATTGGGTATAACTATTTTTATGGTGATAAATGAGAAAAGTTTTTTATGATAGTAGAAAAAGACTCAATAAATGATATCAAAACTTTTCATAGGTCTTTGGTATGAAATATGTGATAAATTATTTTAAAATCTTACATGGCAATATTATACTATTAAACTTTTAAGTTTGCTGAATGGAAGTTTGCAATACCATCATTTCAGCTCCATTCTTATTTCTAGTAAAGGAACTTATATACAGTGAAAACTTAAGTTATACTTGAGGCAGAATGTATCCAAGTGATAATGTCTCTACTGACATTCAGTTTCTCTGACATAACTTTTAAATACAAATTCATAGGTTAGACATATGACTCTAATTTAATGTTGTGTTGTTGCTGTTATATTGTACTTTATTTCCAAGACATGCATGAAATTAATTACTATGTCAGATACATATTTTGTTGGTGTTACAGTAAGCTTTTATAGGGAAAGAAGTGGTTCTGGGAGGTAAAATTCTTTGGTTGAGAGAGCATTTATGGTCAGCTCTATGTATTATCAAATCCTGACCCTGCCACTAACTTGCTGCACAACTAGAAATCTTTTCTGCATTTCAGGTTCTTTATCTGAGATAAAGATAAAAATATATAGATATATAGGTATATAAATGATAGGCACATGTGAAAACTGAATTAGATAATAGCTGTGAAGCATCTATGACAGTGCCTGACATCATATGTTGAAAATTTATATTTTAGACGATACTAGTTGGCCAGAAACAGAGAGGACAGATGGCTCCCAGCCCATATTAGGTAAGTCCATTTCTACCTGTTATTTGATGCTTCTTGGACCTTATTCCATTTCAGATTCAGATTTACACTGCTTAATCAATAGCTAGTTCTTGGTAGTTTTTAAATCATTGTTGCTCCCTCATTGTGTTCTAGTCACTTTCCACACCTTTTCCAACTCATGAGATAATGCACTCATTCATTCAGAAATCCCTAGTGGCTTTCTCTTGTTCGTCACTATACAACTAAGCTCCTTGGCCTGAGTAGGGATCTGGGTGGTGAGGAGTGACATCCAAATCTCTGTGCTTGACAATACTCTGTGAGTACTAAGGCTTCCCCCTTCCTTTTAACATTTTTGCCTTCTTATGGGATTCCACCACAATAATAAGATTAAAAAAAATATTTGCTAGACTATTTAATCAAGCTGTGTGAGTTCTAAGGAAGCTTGTGACACTTCACTTAATCCATAGCCCCAGGGTAAAAATTAGGTTCATGTCACTACAATGAAGTAACTGAGGCAAATAACTTATAAAAAGAAAAGATTTATTTGGGCTCATGGTTCTGGAGGTGCTGATCTAAGATGGGGTGGTCATTTTCTTTGGTCCTTTGGCAAGGGTAGCATATCATGTTTTTGATGCTCTTGTCAATGAAATCATTTTCTTAGTTTTATGTCTTGAATTACCTTTTCCTTGTGTATGGAAATACAACTGATATATGTAAATTGATCTTGTATCCTGAAACCTTGATGATTTTTTTTAAGTGTGTGGATTCTTCAGTATTTTCTATATATAAGGGGTCCTGCAATCTATAAAAAGAATTTTCTTTTTTCAAATCTGAATGCGTTTTTCCTCCTGTTTTCTTGACTCAGTGAACTAAGTCAAACTTTCAACATTATGTTGAATACGAATGGCTCTTGTTCCTGAGATTGGGGAGACATATTTGAATCTTTGTTCCAGAGTATGCTGTTTCCTGAATTTTTACTGATACTCTATGTACAGTTGAGGAAGTTCCTTTCTATTGCTAGTTGTTTGAGTATTTTGTTTTATCATGAAGTAATACTGGACTTGATGAAAAATTTTCTTACATCTATTGAGATGGTCATGTATTTTAAAACATTTTATTATATGGATTCAGTATATTGCATTAATGTTGTGGGAGTTTAAGTCAACCTTGATCTTCTGGAATAAATTCCATTTGGTCATGAATAGTATTATTTTAATATTCCTCAATTTAGTTTGCTAGTATTTTTGTGGATTTGAGTGTATGTGTGCGTTTTCATCTGAAATAGTGGTCTGTAGTGCTGCGACCTCTTCGATTCCCCTCAGTGCTTGACAAGGATTCCACTGAGTTATAAAGAGTTTGCAAGGTCTCATCTTCCTGGGAATTGGGGCCACTGTTTCCTGTTGTCTTGTTTAATTTGCCTGTGCTTGGGAATAATATTATATTGTATTTCTGGGAATTCTAGAGTCTTAGGGGATTTAGACAAGACTCAAACAGCTAATCATACTGGATATAACCAAGAAAGGCCCTTGTTCTGGGGTGATAAAAGTATAACTTGGAAAGAATGTTATGCTCATTTCCAGCAACTTATGCTAAATACACCTCAGATGGTGACTACTCCAGATGACCTAGGGCAGAAAAACATGTTGCTCCCACCTTAACTCCAGACAAACAAGTCACAAACAAAGTTGTTAAGGCTAGAAAAATAGTCCCAACTATTCAGACACCCTTTGGTAATGCTTATTTGGTTAATGGAAACCCATGGTATCCTCCTAGGAAACCAGCTTCTGGTCCCTTAGATTTAGACGCCCCTTTATCTCCCACTGGCAGAACACACCTTGGTTGGCATCAAGTATATTATAATGGAAAATGTACATGGAAAGCTCATCTCCCCTTTTTAGAATATTTAAAATATGTGAGACCCTGGTGTTTGCTTAGTTGCTCTGAACAGCTTTCTTGGGCAAAACAGGCTAATACTTACTGGGCAAAAGTAGGAGGTGTAATCTAGCAAGAGCTATTGTTCCTGTTAAACTAGTTATTAACCACGTAGTGTTAGCTTATATGTTGTTCATAGAAATGACTTCTGCATATGATATTCCCAGTAATATAGAAAGTAGAACTAGTTAAAGATTATATAGAAGAATACTTAAAAACATTATGAAGAGCTGATAATATTTGATCTGCTGATACATTTTGCCTATTGTATTGTAGTTTGCATCAGTTTCCTTTTGTGTGACCTTTTGTGTGATATTGTACTCAAGCTAGAAGTTAACACATAAAAATGGTGTGTGGAAAAAATAAACTTGGAACTTAGCCTCAGATCACTGAGTCTGTGTTGCTTTGTTCTCCACCTTGCCGACGCCATCCCACTCACCAGAGACCACCATGACCCTTGTGCTAGGGCTGGACCCCGGCACTATAGTTTTAATTTCATGTGATGATTGTATCTGGTTATGGTATCAGGGTAATTCTGCCCTATAGAATGAGTTAGGGAGTGCTGCTTTTTCTTCTACTTTTGGAATATATTCTGAAAGAATGGTCTTAATTCCCCTTTGAACTTTTGGTAGAATTCACTAGTGAAGCCAGTCAGTACTGGGTATTATCCATGTGGGAATTTTTTTTTTATTGCTAAGTCTGTTTATTTATTATAGGTCTATTCAGATGTCCATGTGTTATTCATAACTGAAGACAACCCTTGACATCTATCACATGATACATTTTTTAAGGGGAGAGAAGCAAAGAAATTTTTTGTGTAAGATTTCTGGGCAAATGACAAAGTTAAGATTCTGGTCACTGTGACCCCAAAATTCACATCAGTTCCCATTGCACCATGCAGCCTTCCACAGTTACTGGATAAGATGATATATTATCTTTTTCAAAAAATTGTTTTATTTGTTCTAATTAGTTGCACATGACAGTAGAATGCATTTATACGTTTTGATTGATCATACATAATGGAATGTAATTTCTCATTTTTTTTAATTATACATATTGTAGGATCACATTGGTCATGCAGTCATATATGTACATAATATAGATAATAATGTCTGTTTCACGCTACTGTCATTCCTATCCCCATACTCATTCCCCTCTCTTCACTCCCCTATACGTAATATAAAGTTACTCTATTCTTCCTTATTCCCTGCTTATTGTGAATCAGCTTCTGCATATCAGAGAAAACATTTGGCCTTTGGTTTTTTGGGTTTGGCTTATTTCTCTTAGCATGATATTCTCTAACTCCATCCATTTACTAACAAATGTCATAAGTTTATTCTTCTTTAAAGCTGAGTAACATTCTTTCGTGTAAATATATACCACAGTTTCTTTATCCATTCTTCAATTGAAGGGCATCTAGGTTGATTCCACAATCTAGCTATTGTGAATTGAGCAGCTATGAACATTGATGTGGCTGCATCACTGTAGTATGCTGATTTTAAGTCCTTTGGGTATAGGCCAAGGAGTGGGATAGGTGGGTCAAATGGTGGATCCATTCCAAGTTTTCTAAGGAACCTCCACACTGCTTTCCAGAGTGGTTACACCTATTTGCATTCCCATCAGCAATATATGAGTGTGCCCTTTTCCCCACATATATTGTTACTTGTATTCTTGATAATTGCCATTCTGACTAGAGTGAGATGGAATCTCAGTTTAGTTTTAATTTGCATTTCTCTAATTGCTAGAGATGTTGAACATCTTTTCATATATTTTTTGATTGATTGTATGTCTTCTGTGAAGTGTCTGCTCAGTTCCTTAGCCCATTTATTGATTGGGTTGTTTGTTTTTTTGGTGTTTAGTTCTTTCAGTTCTTTATATATCCTAGAGATTAATGCTTTATTTGAGGTGCATTTTGTAAAGATTTTTCTCCCAATCTGTAGGCTCCCTCTTCACTTTCTTGTTTCTTTTGCTGACAAGAAGCTTTTTAGTTTGATGCCATCCCATTTATTGATTCTTGATTTGACTTCTTGTGCTTTAGGAGTCTTGTTAAGGAAGTCAGGTCCTGAGCTGACATGATGAGGATTTGGGCCTACTTTTTCTTCTAGTAGTCACAGGGTCTCTGTCATAGTGCCTAAGTCCTTGATTCACAGTGAGTTGTGTTTCATGCAGGGTGAGAGATAAAAGTTTAATTTCATTTTGTTATATGTGGCTTTCCATTTTTCCCAACGTCACTTGTTGAAGAGGCTATCTTTTCTCCAGTGAATGTTTTTGGCACCTTTGTCTATTATGAGATACCTGTATTTATGTGGGTTTGTCTCTGTGTCTTCTATTTTGTACCATTGGTCTATGTGTTTGTTTTGGTGCCAATACCATACTGTTTTTATTACTATAGCTCTGTAGTATAGTTTGAGATCTGGTACTGTGATGTCTCCTGCTTCACTTTTCTTGCTAAGGATTTCTTTGGCTATTCTGGGTCTCTTATTTTTCCAAATAAATTTCATGATTGTTTTTTTCCTAGTTCTATGAAGAATGTCATTGGAATTTTAATAGGGATTGTATTAAATTTGTATAGTGCTTTTGGTGGTATGGCCATTTTGACAATATTAAATCTGCCTATCCAGGAGCATGGGAGGTGTTTCCATCTTCTAAGATTGTCTTCAATTTCTTTCTTTAGTGTTCTGTAGCTTTTATTGTAGAGGTCTTTCACCTCCTTTGTTAGATTGATTCCCAATTTTTTTTTTGAGGCTACTGTGAATGGGGCAGTTTTCTTTATTTCTCTTTTAGTGGATTCATTACTGAGGTACAGGAATGTGTTTGATTTATGGGTATTGATTATATATCCTGCCACTTTGCTGAATTCATTTAATAGTTCTAGAAGTTTTTTGGAGGAACTTTTTGGATCTTCTATATATAGAATCATGTCATTGGCAAATAGTGATAGTTTTTCTTTACCTAGTTGTATACCTTTAATTTGATATATTATCTTTGATGAAGTTGTGGCACAGTTATAAGACACTAAGGTCTTAAGAGAAATGTGGGTGCTTTGAAATAAATGTCTATCAAAAACCACCTTCAAATCGATATTTTTTGCAGATTGTGAACCTCTTGTTAAAGCACTTTACTGACATATTTTTAGTTATCTGTTCTCCATCTGGAAGTCCAATTTTGGTCATGCCTCTTATCTACGGATTTACTTTTGATTTTATATTGCAGGGACAACTGTTGGGTTTCTCTTTATGAGAAAATTGCATTTTTGGCCAAACCTCTTTCCTCTCTATGAGCCTTGTCTTTATAAGACAGGCTTCTGGATTTTCTCTATGAAGAATCAGGAGATTAGGTGACACATAAGAAAAATGTTGTAGAAGAGAAAAGGAGCAAAAAAACCAAAAAGTCATGAGTGCCAGCATTTTGTAGTTTTGAGGTGCTCAAATGATTGCTTGGGAGGTAATTGATGAGGAGGGGTAAATGAGTGAGGGAAAGAGGCAATTTAGAATTGTGCCCTTTTAACATTTTCTGAGAATTATGAGTAAATGAAGTTTGGTTTTTCCAGTGGACTGTTTATTCAGTTAAAAGGCTAGTCCATGTTTGGCCCTGAGGATCCCAGCATACATTAGTATCATAATCCCATTTTAGAATGTGGATGTGTCTGACTTTGGTTCTATATGGATCTTTGAATCTGGTTTCCATGAGACAGATGATTTATTCA
Source organism: Glaucomys volans (assembly GCA_020662805.1). Lineage (NCBI taxonomy): Eukaryota > Metazoa > Chordata > Mammalia > Rodentia > Sciuridae > Glaucomys > Glaucomys volans. Next base: position 51,311 of record JAJEJO010052832.1, on the reverse strand, counting down.
CTTATTAACCTTTAACCTGACAAATAATTATTGAAAACCAATTCAATAGTTTCAAGCCTTATGTTATATTATAGGCAAAATAGTTATCAGGTCTGACTTTCTGGAATATATATCTCAGGAAGGGAGATGGACATTTAAGGGTTATATGCAAGCATGTGGATGATTACAGTTTGGGGTAAGTCCTATGAAAACAGTTCAGAGGATTATGGGAGATAAACATACCAGACCTAATTAATTTCATGGAGGTGGTAATGGAAACCATCTCTGAGACAGTGATTAAAAGCTAAGACCTGAAATCTGAGTAATTGTGGGACTCTCAACTAGGTGAGGAATGTTTCAGTCAGAAGATTATACATGTGCACAAGTCTAAATTGGCAAACAGCTATTTATTTTGAGTAATTACAAGTATAAAAAGCTAGTTTGTGGTAAGTGAGAAGGATATGCAACTGAAAAGGTAGACAGAGGTGAGATCACAGAGACTGTGTGAAAAACTTATTAAAAGATTTTATCATATATCTGTGTATCTTTTCCCTAACTGGACCTTTCAGACATTCAAGAACAAAGTGTCAGTATTCCAGAGGATCATATTTGAGGGCCATTTGATTTTTGAGAGTTCTCACTCTCAGGAGCATATAACACAGTTTTACCAGGTGGCAAGACAGGTAACACTATGAAATTCACATTCTGTGATTGTCCATTAACCCAATGGTATACCACTGGGACTGATTTTACAAAGTGAGAGGTCTGTGAGTATAAGACAGGCGTTTTTTTTGTATTAGTGTTATTTTTTGTGCATTTTCTTCATTTGATAAGGCATGGGGTTCTGTTTCAAAGCTGAGGCTCATGGAGTTGGAATGATCTTATGATTGAAGAGGGTAGTTAATACCTCTCAGTTGAGACTTCTTGTTTCTAGAACATCCTGCCAAATAGATATTAATTACTCATATTCATTCATCCACAGATCCATTAATTTTCCCCCAAATATTAGTCAAATATCTAATTAATGAAAAATAGTTGGAAACTTAAGACTACACTCAATAATACATAGACAGTTTTAGAGGTATAATGGAGTCCTAATATGCCTTAAAAAGTAAAATAGAAAATTATTGTATAGGTTAAATTACCTATCTGCAATGAAATATAAAAAAAAATAGTCACTGAGGGAAGAGAGAGAATTATTTTTTCTTTTGTGGGGAGGGCTGAGTGTAGGAGTCATGCATAATGGATTCAGCTAGTCCTACTGGTCATTTAATAGGTTTTTGTTAAGCTTGTAATGTGTGCAAGACAGTATAATTGGTGTTGATATCACCAATATATGTGGACTGACAGCAAATGAATAGCACATTTCATTTTGGTGAAAGTTTGAGAAATCACTCTCTCATCAGAAAGCAAGCACAATGCTGATTTGCTAATATATTCTGCACTTCAACATTTCAAGGAGATTAAATTTTTAAGTACTCACAGGTAAAGTATAACTAACAATACGAAACTGATGCTTTTAAGTCAAATATCCCAATCATGAACCATGTGTAAAACCAGTAGATATATTGAAAGTAGTTAATTTTAGGTTTTATTTTGTTTTCTAAAATCCATGCATAGGGAAGAGAATACTTTTGGTTACTATTACTCTTTCTATTCTCTTCTCTTGCTTATAGTGCAAGATTTTTCTAAAAGCATTTTTGAAATAGGACTACATGATAAATTGAAAGAAAAGGCAGACAGTGCATCCAAGTCAGCTACTGGAATATCAATGGATGGCTTTCAAACCACTGAGAGATCATCTGGACCAATAACGGTATTGATCCGGTACTCAGCATAGCACTCTAGAGAGACCTGAGAGATCCAGGATGTGATAGATAGACATCAGATCTGGCCCTTGGCCCAGATTTTATGAGAGATATTCCATGACCTTGTGATCTTGTGGCTGGATGAATCCATTTTGGGTAGTTGGCTTTGGCTTTTCAGAAATTAGAAGGGGAGAATAAAGCCTAAGTAATACATGCACTGCAGTGCTACACAATGAAGCACATCTTTGTGAGGGAGCTTGATCGCCTGAAGAGAGCTGAACGAGAGCACAGGTGAGGCAAATTTACTGCTGCATAATTTTGAAGTCTTATTTATAATATTTCAAAGCATTTGCACTATCACTGTGAAAACTTTCTTAACAGAGTAGAAAATTTTAGTGCATTTGAAAAAGAGGGCAGAGGGCTTTTGTATCCATTAATTCTAGATCCACTGAAACCACCAACTGAGGGAATAGTTTTTAAATCAAATTATACTGCAGTTTGACTGCCATTACTATTGCATGTATGCCAGAGAGAAGACAAGGGATGCAAATATAAAGACCCTGGTCATAAGACAACTTTTGTGAATCTGTCCAGACATCCTGAATGTTTTACCAGCATTGTCCTGGAGAGTCGTTTGAGAACCATGGATCCTCTTGCCAGAATAGGTGCCTCTTTAGGCAAACAGTAGTTCATTTATCAAATTTCACATACAGCTTCAGGGAATCATAGAGCCTTGATGTTTACATCCATCAAAAAATGTAGTTGTGGAAAAGTCCAACTTTGAGAACTTTGCATTGATATGGAAACTAGGCTCCAGAACTAAATTTGCTTATCTGTAATCAGTGGCACAAGTATACTGATGTCTGCCTATAGGCCAGAGTTTGTGAGCTGAGCAAAGCTGCTTTTTAATGTAGATTATCTTTTGATTCTATCCCAGCTTCCTGGGTGCCTGGACCTGTCAAGCTTTCTGCACATCCATTCGTCTTCTGTGGGTCCACCCTGGCCTCCCATTACTCTCTTCCCTTCTCTCTTCCCAGTCCATTTTGAGAGCTTGATAAATACGTGGAACGCCAACAACTGATCTCAAAAGTACCTCTTTGGATGTGGAAAATGGGTCCACAACACCATTTACAGTGATAACTAGGCAGTGTTCCCCAGAACAGTTAAAAAAAGTGGGAGTTGACCCATTACCATGGCTTTAAGGAAGATTAAGCATTTACTTTAAAATCATATTCTGATTCAGGAATTCAGGGGTGGAGGAGGTGAACCTGCAAGTTCCATGCACACTCTAGCATAAGTAGTGAAGCAGACAAATAGCAGCAATTCTTGAGCACTTCCTATCTTTGAGGCACTTAATATGTAGACTCCCAGTAAACCTCTGAGGAAATCTAAGAAGCAGGCATTTTTATGATAAGACTAGCTCTTGAACACATGAAGAAAATGAGGTAAAGAGAGATTAAATAATGTGCCTAAGTTCACACAGTTAGGAACAGGAAGAGCCAGGATTGCCAGCCAGGTATGTTTGATGAGTGAGTTCAGGGCTTCCTACCCTCTTCTGAGCTGTGGATCCCTGTGGAGAATTGCCGACAGCCTTCTCAGAATATTTTTACATACATCAAATGAAAGACATTGAATTCTAACAGAAACAGATTGTATCCCTTTTCAGTTATCCATTTATTAATAAAATAAATATAGGATAGATTATCATGTTCTTAGGAATGTTTTATATAATGTGATCTAGGGGCAAGTCTAATAGCTACCACAATTTCAAAATAGCAATTAATATAAATGATATTTCCGAGACGTCTATAATAACCATGAAGACTACATAAAAATACCTATCATTTTTCTGGAAGACAAAAATCACACATTCTGCTAATACAGCTGTGTTCTGTTACCTATATTCATAATGGAAGAGAAGGCTAAATTTCAGGTAAATGTTAGTGCAAACACAGATGTATACTATTGTCCTCATTCCAGTTTATGCACCCTTTGAGTTCCAAGTACAGGTTCCAGGATAAGAACTCCTGCTACAGACCATCCTTACGAGGATGATTTAAAGTCACCCTGATATATATCAGGAGGCTGCTTGCTTATAGCGCTGTTATTCTCTGACTTTCTCTAGCACATGATGAAAACAAATCATTGTCACCTTGTCAAACCAATATTCAAAACATTGAGAATAAAATTGTGATATTCTTACATAAAATAGTTCTTCAAAGTCAAGTTCACCTTCAATGTACAAATATATGTTTAGAAACATTGTTATGAATGTGGCACACTATCTAAAGGAAATTCCATATGTGGAATTCCAAACAGAATTCTAAATTGTGTCTTTTGGCATATATGATCTTCTGTCATGTAAATCTATGAATTTCATTTTCCCTTCCAGGGGCCCTCTCACACTTGGAATATCATCTGAATTTCTTCCATGTCTGGCAAATCCTGCTTGTTGGTTCTTGTCTATCTCTTGAATCCTTTGACTCCCACAGTGCTCTCCCACTTTGGTCATGTGAAGCTTCTTCTTGCCCGGGCCTTTGTGCCTGCTGTTCTTTCCACCTAGAAACATTCTTCCCCTAGAATCCACAGGGCTCTTTCTTCTACCTCCCTCAAGTCTCTACTCAGTGCCACCTATTTGGAGAGGCCTTCCCTGACACCCTACTTCAAGGCTGCCTGCCCTCATTATGTCATGTTTTTCCTTGCATTGCTTTTTCTTTATAATACTTACAACTCTCTGAAAATCATCTGGCCAATTGATGTGTATTGTTTTCCATTGTAATATGTGGGCTCTGTCCCCTGGAAGGAATGGTGTTCTGTTGAATGATGGAGGTGCCAGCCAGGATCCTCAGGGACTAGGGCCCCATCTTCCTTTCCTGTGTTCTATGAACAGAATGTTCTTCTGTGGTCTGGAAGACAGTTTTTGGGTGTCTGTGAAACTGTCACCTTCTGTGTTCACATGGTTGTTTTTTTGCTTTCTGTTACTGACCTATCTGCCAAATAGGCTTGTAACTGCTTACACAAGGCTTGACCTTTAAGATGTGTGGCTAGCTTAACCACAAACATATAAAAGACAGTGTTATATGCAGTAAAGACAGAAGGAGCTTCCTATGTGACAAGTACTCCATCTCTCCCAAATAAAACTCTTCTCGGATCTTGGCATGTGAGTCAGTGACAGCCCCCATAGTTGCTAGTGTCAGCTGTGGGTCCCCTCCATAGTCACAGACCACATGCAACAGTAATACATAGTTTGAAAGGGTAGGGTTTTCTTACTGCTGTATCCCAAGCACCTAGAGTCTCCCAAAAAGTCGATTCTTAACATATATATATATCTTGAAAAATTGAATGTATGGTTAATGAATACATGCTTAGTGACTACTGTGATAGGGACAGTATTAATTTATTTGAATTAATTTTAACAAGAGTATTAATTGTCCATTTTGAGTGATAGTTACATTTTGTCTATTCAAATATTTTTGTTATCTCAGGAAAGTATATATGCTAGACTCAATATTTCATGGAACTATTCTTTAATAGAGAAAAAGGAATAATAGCATTAAAGTATGTTTTCATCAAAAACGTCAAAATATATGGATTATCTGATAGTTCTTCAGCAAAGGAAGATTTGGGTTTGCCTTAGACTAAAATACATTTGTTTATGCAATTCCAGAGACCAGTGACTTGTTCAAATCTCTACGGGGTTTTTATTAAAGATCAATACAAAGTTAATTTTGTTTCATCTCCAATTGAAATGATGGAAATATTTAATGTAGATAGTAGCCTTCTCATGTCATCAACAGTCTCTAAAACCTCATTTCTTATAAGGAATCAGTTTTACATTTTCATAAATTTATATTATTTAAAAATTCATAATTTTATTTAAATACATTATTTGTGGTCATATTCACCTGTCCTATGTGCAGTCTTCTAGTTATTCTTTTTGTTGTGACCTAAGTTGGTAAATGTGTGTCTGTGTGATTGATTTTGTGAGATACACATGTGCACATGCATGCCATTGAGGCCCTTGTTAAAAATTATATATATATGTATGCACATATACATATGTATATACACACACCCACATACATATATTCTTGCACATTTTCATTCATATTCCTACACACATGCACATGTAAAGTTTTATGTATATATGTGTGTATACTCATATGTTTATCCACACATGGCCTACTTACATTTGTGCATAAGAAAGGAGTATGGTGGGGGTTTTGTTTATTTACAAAAGTCAAAATAATGTTCTACACACTTTCTTGTATTTTTAGTTTCTCAAATTAAAGCACCCCAATTCTTTTTAGTCCCTTGGGGCAGCTGTGATTCCTTTTTAATAGCTGTATAATATTCCATGGTATGGTATACCACAAGTCATGTGTTACCTTCTAAATATATGGCCTTTCATTTGTTTTCTGTATTTTCCCAAGAACATTTCCAAGGACATCCTAGTGAATCCTAAAAATTTTTCTCCTATGGGATAGATTCCTGAGAATAAATTTGCTATGTGATACATTTATTTTTCTATATTGATAAATATTGTCAGATATCTTCCATAGAGACTTTAGGAACTTATATTTCCATCTTATTATAAATGTCTCCTTTTTATCTAGATTTTCATGAAGAACAGGGATAGATGATTGCTTTTTTGTTGCCAGTTTGATAAATTTAAAGTGATAATCATTTTGCTTTAATTGGTACTTCCCTGGTTACTAATGAATCTGAACATCTTTGTGTACTCTTGATAGATTTTTTGTTATTAGCCTACACATATGTATTGCCCACAATGTTTTCTGTATTATACAAAAGCCCAGGTGGTTTCAATGGGTGGTCTTTGACAATATAGCTATCAATCTTTTGCTATTTTCATTAAAATATTTTTGAAAACTTCTGACTCCACAAAAGTACAATAGCCCCATTTATCTCATATCCTCGACCCTTACAGTTTAGAAATCCTTGACAAAACACACCAAGCAAGCATAAGGCAATTCTGAAGGGTGTAATGAAGAAGGTAGACTTGGGAGTTGAGAAAAGAGAGGGCAGCGACTTTCTTGGGTTTCTTCTTGCCTCCTGTGTATCCTAAAAAGGGCCCATGCAAATACCTCCAACCCTGAATTGTCAACAACAACAACAAAACCTTCTAGCAGAAACTTATTGTCCCTAGCCAAAACAGAAACAGAAACAAAGACAAGAAAAAAGAAAAAGGCAGAAAATGATGGCCTAACAAGAAACCTTCTTGCAGAACCTAACATACTTCAGCCAAATACAAACAGGCCTGGAACAACAGCCTCCTCTTATTCCCTCCTGCCCCTTGGTTTAATCAGGGAGCATTGGTGATCTCTGATTCTCTGAGTCCCCTGTGGAGGTTTTGCAGGAAGTTAGCCTTCCGTCCACCACCTGTCTGAAATAAACAGGCAACAAACAGCACAGACAGTGTAGGTAGGCCTGGAAGAGAGCCTATATTCCATCATTCACTTGGCACAGGTAGGAGGTGCTCAGATTCCTGGTCTAGGTCATGCCAGTAGAATCTACTGGGGAGCTGATCTTCTACCACAGTGATGACACTGAAGTAGATGATCAAAAGCAGTGGCAGTTAGTACTCTGCTTTCCCTTCTAACCAAATAGGAATGTATGCAAGGCTCATGAATGGAAAGTGGAGCAGCCTGTGTTAAAGGCATTTGGTGGTTCCACCCAAAATTAAATCTGAATTTAGCATACAATGTAGCATTCTACTTCTGAGTGAAATTGGTGACTCAAATGCATATTGTACACCAATGTACATGGCAACATGACTCTCCAAAACAAAAATGGGAAATAACCCAAATGTTCATTAAAAGAAGAGTGGGCAAACAAAACGGTATATATACATACCACAAAATATTATTCAACATTATTCAATCTTAAAAAGGAAGGAACCTCTGACGAATATTACAACATGATGAATCTTGAAGACATTATGTTTCATTAAATGAGCTGATTACAAAAGGACAAAACCAACGTGATTCCACCTCTCTGAGTTGCCTACAACAGTGAGATTCATAAAGTTAGAAAATAGAATTGTCGTTTCCACAGACCAGGGATGGTGGTTGAGTATGGGAAGTATTTTTTAATGAATATAAAATTTCGGATTGGCTTGACAAAAAGTTCTGGAAATGGATGGTGGCATTGGATGCACGACAGTGCGAATGTACGTAGTGCCATGTGAATGTACTGTGCACATGAAAATGGTTAAATTTTTTAAATGTATGATATACATATGTATACATATATATAAGTGTATGTTTAAAAATCTGTATTTGTAAAAGTACAAAGATACTTTTGAAAGTTTACATTTGAATGAGGAATGTATTGATATGGTCTCACTAGATAGATTCAGTGCTTGGGAGAGAGGTGATGAGCACAGATATCTATAGATTTTGTTATGCCTAAGACCAGGGATCCCAGATACCTTGAATTGAAATAATAATGGCATCATTCAGTTAAAGTGTTAATCAATGTCTTGCAATGGCAGAATCTGAGTAATGAGTATATGGGATTTATACTACCTTCTCTATTGTATCTGTTTTAACATTAAAAAAAGTTTTTTATATGTGAAAAAATGGGCTGTCTACTATATCATTCCAACTATATGATATTCTGAATCACACAAAACTGTGAAGACAGTACAAAGATCAGTGGTTGCTGGGGGATCAGAGGAGGGAGGAAGGGATGAATAGGTGGAATCCATAGAAATTGCAGGATAGTAAACCATACTATCTCATGATGTAAGGGTACCTACACAGTGTTATATATTTGATAATACCTATAGAATGTGTAATGCAAAGAGTAAGCTCTAATTAAACTGTGAACTTGATTTAATAGTACATGGCATTACTAACATTAGTTAGTTCATTAGTTCATTAACATTAGTTCATCAATTGTAACAAATGTATCATTGTATACAAATTATAGGGGGAAATGTGAGGAATTTGTGGGAACTCTGTTTTCTGATCTTTTTTTTTGTAACCTTAGCAATCCTCTAAAAAACATAGTCTATTAATTTAGAAATATAGAAACCATTTGAAACGGCACTTTACCAAAGAACATGCATGCATCTCTCTCTCTCTCTCTCTCTCTCTCTCTCTCTCTCTCTCTCTCACACACACACACACACACACACACACACAAAGATGCACAACATAATTTGTCATTAGATAAATGCAAATGAAACCACAGTCAGAATGTACTACAAATTAATTGGAATGGCTAAGATTACAAAAGAAAACATGAAAATACCAAATATGGAAGAGGATGTGAAGTAAAAGGAATTCTTATTCATTGCTGGGTGGAATGAAAAATATATAGTCAATTTACAAGATAGTATTGAATCATCCTACTCATTTGATATTGTGGAAAAGATAAAAATATAGACACAGAAAACAGATTATAAAAGTTAGGATCTCATTGGGTATGATAGTTTCCTACAAATCTGATGTAGAAAGAATTCAACCAGGATTGCTGGGTGAATCTGAAAGTAGGTTCTCAAGTGTGTGTTTCCTGATTTCCATCTCAGGAATCCTAAGGAAGTAAGGCTTCTGAGGGATACACCTTCCAGTCAGCAGAGAATGGAGTACCATGTCAGGCTAGTCATCAAGATGAGGACACTGTGGGAGTTCTAAGGGAATCCCCCATAACAGACAGAAGAGGCTTTATCTTTACCACTTCTTCAGCCCTGGTATACCTCCAGGCAAGAGTGGCAGGCTGTAGCATTCCTGTCTTCCATTTTGGGAATGAGGGAAACACACATTTATCTCTGGGTGCCTGACCAAGGTCAGCAAGAGGAGGAATCCCAGGCACAGGCAAAATTTAAGGTTAGAACTTAGAGAAAATGAAGGGGGTCTCTCATCATAGACAGAGTAGGAACCAGCCTAATATCGACCCTGCATTTAGCCCTGGTGTGCTCTAGATAGGGTTGTCAAGGGGATCAACCCCACATTTCCTCTTCATGGATCCCATGAAGCTAGAAGTCTGAGATGGAGGGACTCACAATTGGATCAGCAATAGGGAGGGAACTCAGGCCCTGACAAGGGTAAATGTAAATATCTTGAAGAGGGTGGAGGATCATAACATTCAGCCTGACTCTGCTTTCATCCTGGGAGGCTCAAGCAGGGTTAGTTCATTAAGATGAAGGTAACTTTTCCTGTCTTTCATCTGGCATGTGTCTGGGAAGGGGGAACCTTATTTTAAAGGGGCCTGGCTCAGTTCATAAAAGAGAGTAGTCTCTGACTCTACCAGACATCAAGGTGAGGACTGTAAGGGAGGGTTTAGTGGACTTCCCATTACAAGATTTGAGGATTACATGGGCTCCCACAGCTGAGGAGGAGGAGGATGCCTCCTCCATTTCATCTTCCTCTTTAAACTTGTCCTATCCCTCCTCCTCTCCTCCTTCGCCTTCTTCTTCCTCTTCCTCCTCCCGCTCCTCTTCTCTGATTCAGGACACCCCAGAGGAGGGGGATCCTGGTGCTGCAAGGCCCAGTACTCCCCACGTTTCTCCCCAGATTTCTCCCCAGATTTCTCCCCAGACTTCTCCCCAGACTTCTCCCAAGACTTGGAGCTCCTACTCCTCCCCCACTTCATGGAACAAGTTAGATGAAGAGTTGAGCAGCCAAGAAGAGAGTTCAAGCACCTTGCAGTCTTCAACAGACACTGAATCCTCACGCAGAGACCCACTTGAGGACAAGGTGACTGATTTGGTGCATGTCCTTATCCTCAAGTATCGACTGAAGGAGCCCATCTCAAAAGTGGAAATGCTCAGAGTTGTCACCAAAGAGTACAAGAACCAATTCCCTGTGATCTTCAAGAAAGCTACAAAGTGCTTGGAAGTGATTTTTGGCATTGATGTGAAAGAAATGGATGCCATCAGCCATGTCTATGCCCTCGTCAACTCACTGGACCTCACGTATGATGAGGTACTGACTGATGACCAGAGCATGCCTAAAAATGGCTTCCTGATAATTATCTTGGGTGTGATATTCATAGAGGGGAACTGTGCCTCTGAGGAAAACATCTGGGAATTCCTGAATATGATGGATTGAAGTACTTTATGTATGAGGAACTCAGGATATTTATCACCAGAAATTGGGCACAGGAAAATTACTAGGAGTACTGATAGGTATATGACAGTGATCCTCTGCACCAGGAGTTCCTGTTGGATCCAAGGGCCCAGGTTGAAATCACCAAAATGAAAGTTCTGTAACTTGACCCAGATCAAAGGGACTGACCTAACTTACTTCTTAAGCTAGTATGAGGAGGCTTTGAGAGAGGAGGAGGAGGAGAGTCTGAGATTGAACTGGCACCGTAAGTAGTACTGCTGCCATGTTCAATGCCCAGAACTGGTCCAAAGTGTCACTTTCTGCAAGTGGCAATGAGGCAGATTCTACACTGTGTTGAAAGAGCACAGTTGATGTTGTAAGTTGGGGAGGGTCAGAGTCAGGCTGAGGATTATATAGTGTATGGCAAATTTGCATTCCTTTTCTATATGAATGATCTGGAGGTTTAACTTTTTTTTCTTTTTGGTGTTCTTCAAATATTGTTTTTTATTAATTAAAGTGTTAAGTTGCTTTAGAATCCAAGATTTTATTGACATTCTTTTTACAGTTTTTTTGGGGGGTTAAGAATAAGAGTTTGAGTATTCTCTAAAACAAATTGGGAAACCTCCCATATTTTTGTGATCTGGTATAACAGAAAAGAGCATTGGAATAGGAAATTCTTTGGAAATAACCAAGTTCCTAGCAGTTATAGGGAATCAATACCAAAGGAAAAAATGTAAAGGATGCTTGATTCTTGGGTTCACTAATCCCAATCAATCCATTGTTCTGGAAAATTAAGGATTTAAACCTAGGTTTGCTTAGCTTACTCAAGAAAGTAAAATTTCAGAAAAATTCTAATATCTCTTAATCAATGAAAGCCCTTGTTTACTGACTCTGTTCGCCAGGCATGACTTGAGTATGTGCTCTTTAGAATCCTGTGTTGCTCATGGGGATCCAGGATAAACAAGACACACTTTGACCCATGGGATGGTAAAGTCTAGAAGCAGTGATAAGGATGATGCTGAGATATCCTCTGAGACTTGAATAACAAGTAAAATGAAGGACGGAAGTGATGTGACTTCAAACAGGAAGGCACATATCCTTCTGTGGGAGTTGGTTAGGAATCTGGGTGTTCAGTGCAAGGGATAATGGTATTATAGAACATCTTGTTTTAATAGGCTTGGGGAATCCCTGAATCATCAGTACCGGGCAAAACCTCAGTGTGGCCTGAATAAGCAGGTCTGCTGAAGGAGTGGACTCTGAAGATAAAGGGCTGGGGGTGGACATACCTTGAAAAATAATCCAGATGGTATTTCCAGCTCAGACCATCTCCCTTGGATTGTGAGCTACTGGTACCCTACAAGGCAGTCGTCATATAGCAATGACTGCTGACCTGTATTGCCACCAGATACTAACTGGGTCAGAAGTTTGACCCAAGGTATAGACATTTGCAGGGTTGATGAAAAACCCACGGGGATGGCACAGTTCCTGGTTAAATTAACAGGGGTATACAAAGCAGGAGCCATCATGTGCTAGTGCTCTGGATGGCATCCCTGTGTCCAAGACGGTGTTTAGGCCTAGGGTGAGACATCCATCACGACACTCTCAGTGGTAGTTTCCCATTCTGAAATCAAGAGCGTATTTGCAGCATTTAATTTTTCTTCCATGGAGGTGAAAGGCATAGGTAGATCTCCGACTCCACGTTGTGAATCAACACGTGTGACCTTCTTCTAATATGGTTCCTTCATTCACTAATTCATTCATCCTTTCATCCAGGAAATGTTATTTCCAACATATGTGAAGGGGAAAAACATAAGGAAACAAAACAAAGGAAAATGAGAAGATATTTATCTGAAACTGTGGGTGGGAGTAGGCGAGAAATAGAAAGTCCTAGGGAATTTAGGAAGTCAGGAACTGTGAAAGAGTGGGGACATGTATAATTCTGTGTTATGAAGGTTGCTGACTGGGTAGAAACTGTTCCCCTTACTGAAATTGAGAATAAATGGGAAAGACCTGGTGTCAGCTTGAGTTGTGGTAGAGATGAGGAGGCTGTGGCTGATGAGGTAACAGTAAGCCATGTAGAAATTCTGATTTTAATTTCATTGATTTCTGCTCTTAGCCATACTAAGCCCATTCTTCTGCTTGCCTTGAATTCAATTTACTTTTCCTGTTATAGTTCCTTACATGGAAGCTAAGATTTTTTGATTTCTTTCTTTCTGCTTATAAGATTATTTAATGACATTACTTAACTTCTGTGTGCAGTCCTCCTAGCCTTCAAAGTGGGGACGGTGCACAAGGAATGAGGGGAACTCCCTTTCTTGGGAGGGTGCCCCATTCGTCTTCTGCCTCTGCAATCATTCCAGAGAATGACCCCATTTATGGTCATGGTCATTGGATGTGGTGTATCTGGAATTCTATTTGGAGATCCTGAGAAAATTGAGGCTTCTCCTGAGGGCTGTATCCTTGAATCAGTAGAGGGAGGAGTCCCAGGGCCTGCCAAACATCAAGGCAAGGACCCAGACGAACAGAGGGATGTCTCATCACCTCTCATCACAGATAGAGAAAATATCATGGAAATCTACTCTTAGTGGCAGGCTTTCCAGGGCAACTTTCTCCATCCTTCTCTCTTCCTTTTCTGGGGAGATGGTGGTCTTAACCTGAGGGAGGCATCCTCAGGTCATTAGAAGGAGGGCATGCAATTCTTGGTAGGAGTAAATATGAGTGCATGTAAAAGAACTAAGGTTACCTCTCCCATCACAGTACCCAGAGACCCCACAATATCCACTCTGTCTTTGCTGTTAAATTTTAGAAAATATTTTTTAATGTTTAAGAATTCCGTTCTATCATTATTTTAGTGTTTGAATTATGCATTTGATTTGCATTTCTCTAACAGGTAATGATGCTTATTTGACATTCATTCATTTTAGTGAATCATTTATGTATTTTACCTATTTTTAAAAATTGAGTAGTTTCTAAGTTTTGAATCTTTAGGACGCTTTATTGTATTTTAGATAAAGCTACTTTGTGGGATATTTGATTTGTGGATTTTTCTTGTAGACTGTAGCTTTCTCTTCTTCCATAACATACTCTTTGGAAGAAGGTCACTGTGTGACTGCAACCTACACCTGATAAGTAGGAAATTATGCTCCCTCTCCGTGAGGGCAGTGTATCTATTAAATTATTTGGATTTTTCTGCATGGGAGACTTTGTACTTATCATTTTTTTCAATATTTCATTTATATATCATAGACTTATGGATATTTATTTTAAACTCTGTGTTATAATCCAAAAGTTCTTATTCATTTCATTGTTCACATTACTCTATATTTGCATATTCGGAGTTCTTTTAGTTGGCTCCTTTGTTCCAATGAAGGTTTTTTGTTTGAGTGCTTCATTTCTCTCCAATATTATGGGGTGCACCAGGTTTGCCTCTTACGTTCTCTGTGTTAGCCCTAGTCAACTCTTTCTCCAAGGATCCATGGTTTAGTTGAAAAATGATACTGAAGAGCAATGCTAGGTGTGTTCATTGCTGGAACACTCATTGCTTCTAGGTTTTCTAACCTACACAGCAAGAAATTTTATTGTGTGTATTCAACATTTTTGTTTAGACTCCTCAGAAATCTCTTTAATACTTAAAAAAATATAACTTATTTCCAATTTGTAACTATGCATTATGCTGTTTCTATATGCATTCTTGTACATACATTTTGGCAAATATATGTTCAACCCTACACAACATTAGGTATAGGACTAAGAGCAATAGCTTATTATATATGTATATATCTTATATGTAGTAGATGCCATACCATTTTGCAAAGACGTTATAATAATTTGTTTGTAGTAGTACTTTAAGAAAATTCCTTCCACCACATCCTTGCTAATATTTGTTATTGACAACATTAAAATACCTTCCTTATAAGTGTAATATTAATAGAAAAAGTGACACAAATTATAAGCATATAATGAAATGCAGTTTGCCAAAGTGAATAAGGACATTTAACCACAGAAAGTTCAACCTGTAGAACATTATCAGCCTGTCCAAGGCCCCCATTCTGTTTTTAAACACACCATTATTCTTGCTTTATCATAATGAATTAGTTATGCTTTTTCTTTAAAATCATATTTATTAGGGAGTACAGTACATACAAGATTTTTGACATATTTTATATTTATAGATCAAATTAGTAATATTTTTAAAATTCCACAAAGGAAACCCAGGCCCAGATGGCTTCACTTGTGAAAGTCCATCCAGCATGTAAAGATGAGTTTATATCAATTTTAATAAATTCTCCCCAAATCCTTCAAGAGCAGGAAACATTTCACAGCTTATTCTTTAAGTCCTAATACAAAAGCCAAACACAAAATCATAAAAAAGGGAATTACAGACTTACGACTCTCATAAATATGGACAAAAATTCTTTAAAAATACTACCAAACAATCCAGCAGCATAAATAATGGATTATGCATCATAACCAAATGGAATTTATTCCAGGAATGAAGGGTGTTTTAACATCTAAAATTCAATTAATATAATAACATTACATTCATCACATAAAGTACAAAAAGCACATGATAATCTTAGTAACTGTAGAGAAGGCATTTATACTTATTCTTGATTTTTAAAAACCCTCAATGACAAAGGAATAGAAGAGAACTTGTTCAACATGACAAAGGACATCTTTGAAATACTAAGGTTAATGGCTCAATGGAGAATATCTGAATGCTTTTCCCCAAGACTGGACACCAGGCAAGGATGTTCATTCTAACCAGTTCTACTGAACTCTGTATTGGAGGTTCTGGCTAGGGCAACTAGCCTAGAAAAAGAAATCAAAGATATCCAGACTGAGGGGGGCTGGGGCTGTAGCTCAGTGGCAGATCTCTTGCCTATGATCTTGTATTTTAAAAATCCCTAAGAAGTTCACCAAAATTATACCAGAACTGATAAAGAGGTTCAAAAACTTTGCAGAATATCATAGATAAATTGATTTTATTTCCACAAACTAGCAATCCACAGATGAACTGAAGAGAACAACTTGAATTACAAAGCATCAATAAAAAAATACTTAGGAGTAAATTTAATGAAAGATATGCATGATTTGTAAATGAAAGCCTACAAAAAATTGGTTAACTATTTTTAAATATTTGGAAAGAAGTCATAAATATATAGAAAGATATACCACATTTATGGATTCGATGAATTAACATTGTTTATGTGGTAGTACTCCCCAAATTGGTTTATCAATTCAATGCAATCTCCATCCAAATAGTTGTAAAAATTTTCAGAAATTGTCAAGGTAACCATAATATTTATATGGAAATGCAGGGGATCCTGAATGACCAAAACAGTTTTAATAAATAAGAAATAAATTAGTGAGTCACACTTTCCAGTTTTTTTAAAAAAATATTTTTTAGTTGTAGATGTATACAATACCTTTATTTTATTTATTTATTTTTTTGGGTGCTGAGGATTAAACCCAGTGCTTTACATGTGGGAAGTGAGTGCTCTACCACTGAGCCACAACCCCAGCCCCACACTTGATAATTTGAAAGCAAGCAATGTTATAATAATCCAAGAGATGTAAGGACATATACAAACCAATTAAGCAGAATTTAGTTTGCAGAAAAAACCTTCAGTTTTATGATCCATCACTTTTGTTAAGGGTGCCAAGAATAGTCTTTGCAATAAGGAGTTCTGGGAAAAATGGAAATAAATGTGTATAGGAATAAAGCTGTATCCATACTTCACATTGATTACAAAAACTAACTCCAGGTGGCTCTAAGTCCTAAATGTAAGAAATAAAATTCTACAAAAATTTATAAGAAAACGTAGGTATAAATCTGCATGGCCTTGTGTGAAGAAATGGCTTTTTAGATTTTGCTACAAAAATACAAGTGAGTAAAGAAAGAATTTTTAAAGTTGTACTTCATGATATTAAAGCATTTTTATATTAGTGGAAATTATCAAGAAATGAAAAACAACCCACCAAATAAAGAAAACATTTCCCAATTATTTATCTGATAATTTTCCAGTATCCAGATAAATAACTAAAAAGTGAATAACTCAATGTAAAAATTAAGCAAAGGATACAAGTGGCTATTTGTTCAAAGATATTCAAATATCCAGTAACCTCATGAAAAAATACTCAACACTATTTGCGAGTAAGATGCCAATCAAAGCCACAGTGAGATGCAATTGCATACTGGAAACAATGACTGTAAAAAAGGAGACAGATAACAGGTGTTGGCAAGGACTAGGACTTCTTACATCTTGCTGGAGGAAATATAAAATGCTACAGCCACTTTGGGAATAAAATCTTCAGTTCCTCATACAATTCAACAAAGAGTTACCATACGAGTGCGTAATTCAGTTTCTAGGTATATACCCCAGAAAATTGAAAACATATATTCACAATGACAAATGTACACTAATGTCAATTGTACTATTATTCATAATTTCCCAAATCTGTCAATCAACTGATGAATGGATAAGTAAACGTGGTATATCCATATGATAATATATTATTCAGCCACAAAAGGGAATGAAATATTTATATATGCAACAAAATGGATGAACATTGAAAACATGATGCTAAATGATAGAAACCAGATAAATAAAAATCACGTTTTATGATTTCATTTTTTGAGATTATGAAAATACTCTGGAATTGTGGTGATGGCTGCACAACCATGCAAATGCATAAAAAACTAAATTGTATATTTCTTTTTTTGTTTCTAGAGAATCTTTATTAAACAATGTACAATGATAAGCTTTTCACTGTGCTGAGGTTGTAAACTATTGTAAGGTGTTGAATTCGTCAGATTATCTACAGAGATCTGGTAACCTGTGTTCCTTATTTTTTTTGACATTTTAATTTTTTTTAATTTTTAC
>JAJEJO010052832.1:0-33463 GCA_020662805.1 Glaucomys volans | reverse complement strand
CATTTCCCTCTACATAATCTAAAGTTCCTCCATTCTCCTCTCACCCCATCCCCCCACCCCATTATGTATCATCATCCACTTATCAGAGAAAACATTTGGCCTTTGGTTTTTTGGTCTTGGCTTATTTCACTTACCATGATATTCCCCAACTCGATCTATTTATTTGCAAGTGCCATAATATTATTCTTCTTTATGGCTAAAAAATATTCCATTGTGTATATATACCACAGTTTCTTTATCCATTCATCTGTTGAAGGGAATCTAGGTTGGTTCCACAATCTAGCTATTGTGAATTGAGCTGCTATAAATGTTGATGTGGCTTTATTGTAGTATGCTAATTTTAGGTCTTTGGGTATAAACCGAGGAGTGGGATACCTGGGTCAAATGGTGGGTCCATTCCAAGTTTTCTGAGGAATCACCATACTGCTTTCCAGGGTGCCTGCACCAATTTGCAGCTCCACCAGCAATGTACAAGTGTGCCCTTTTCCCCACATCCTCGCCGGCATCTATTATTGTTTGTGTTCTTAATAATAGACATTCTAATTGGAGTAAGAAGAAATCTTAGAGTTGTTTTAATTTGCATTTCTCTAATTCCTAGAGATGTTGAACACTTTTTCATATACTTATTAATTGCTTGTATATCTTCTTCTGTAAAGTGTTTGTCCAGTTCCTTGGCCCATTTGTTGATTGGGTTCTTTGTATTTTTGGTGTAAAGATTTGTAAGTTCTTTATAAATTTTGGAGATTAGTACTCTGTCTGAAGTGCATGTGGAAAAAATTTTCTCCCACTATTCCAACTATGCCTATTTTTTCTAGTGTTTTGGGCATGAAGGGGTACTGTATTTTATCAAATGTTTTTTCTACATCTATTGAAGTAATCATGTGGTTCTTTACTTTAAGTCTGTTGATGTGATGAATTACATTTATTGATTTCCGGATGTTGAACCAACCTTGCATCCCTGGGATGAAACCCACTTGATCATGGTGCACTATCTTTTTAATATGCTTTTGTAAGCGATTTGCTAAAATTTTGTTAAGAATTTTTGAATCTATGTTCATTAGAGATATTGGTCTGAAATTTTCTTTTCTTGATGTGTCTTTGTCTAGTTTTGGTATCAGGGTGATATTGGCTTCATAGAATGAGTTTGGAAGGGTTCCCTCCTCCTCTATTTCATGAAATACTTTGAGGAGTATTGGAATGAGCTCTTCTTTGAAGGTCTTGTAGAACTTGGCTGTGAATTCATCTGGTCCTGGACTTTTCTTTGTTGGTAGGCTTTTGATGACTTCTTCTATTTCATTGCTTGAAATTGATCTATTTAAATTATGTATATCCTCTAGATTCTGTTTAGGTGTCTCATATGCCTCTGGAAACCTGTTGATGTCTTCCATGTTCTCTCTTTTGTTGGAGTATAAATTTTCAAAATAGCTTCTAATTATGTTTTGTATTTCAATAGTGTTTGTTGTGATATTTCCCATTTTCATCATGAATTTTAATAATTTGAGTTTTCTCTCTCCTCTTCATTAGTGTGGCTAAGGGTTTATCAATTTTGTTTCTTTTTTTCAAAGAACCAACTTTTTGTTTTGTCAATTTTATGAACTGTTTCTTTTGTTTCAATTTCATTGATTTCCACTCTGATTTAAATTATTTCCTGTCTTCTACTACTTTTAGTGATGAACTATTCCTCTTTTTCTAGGACTTTGAGCTGTAATGTGAGGTCATTGATTTGTTGACTTTTCATTCTTTTATTGAATGCACTCCATGCAATGAACTTTCCTCTTAGCACTGCTTTCATAGTATCCCAGAGAGTTTGATATGTTGTATCTTTATTTTCATTGACCTCTAAGACTTTTTTTTATTTCCCCCCTAATGTCTTCTGTTATCCATGCATCATTCAACAGCATATTATTTAATCTCCAGGTCTTGGAGTAGTTTCTGTTTTTTATTTTATCATTGATTTCTAATTTCATTCCATTATGGTCTGATAGAATACAAGGTAGTATCTCTTTCTTTTTGTATTTGATACGAGCAGCTTTGTGGCATAACATTTGGTCTATTTTAGAGAAGGATCCATGAGCTGCTGAGAAGAAAGTGTATTTACTTCTTGATGGATGGAATATTCTATATATGTCTGTTAAGTCTAAGTTAGCGATTGTGTTATTGAGTTCTAAGTTTTCTTTGTTTAATTTCTGCTTGGAAGATCTATCCAATGGCGAGAGAGGTGTGTTAAAGTCACCCAGTACTATTGTGTTTTGGTCTGTTTTGTTCCTGGCATTAAGAAGGATTTGATTGACGTACAAGGATGTGCCATTTTTTGGGGGAATAAGTATTTATGATTGTTATGTCTTGCTGATTTATACTTCCCTTAAGCAGTATGAAATGTCCTTCTTTATCCCTTTTAACTAATTTTGGCTTGAAGTTCACTTTATCTGATATAAGGATGGAAACCCCCGCCTTTTTACTGAGTCCGTGTGTGTGGTATGTTTTTCTCCATCCTTTTACCTTTAGTCTGTGGGTATCTTTTTCTATGAGATGAGTCTCTTTAAGGCAGCATATTGTTGGGTCTTTCTTTTTAATCCAATCTGCCAGTCTATATCTTTTGATTGATGAATTCAGGCCATTAACATTCAGGGTAATTATTGAGATATGATTTGTGTTCCTAGTCTTTTTGGTTATTTTTGGTTTTTAACTTGACTTAGTTTCTCCTTTATTTGGCTATTCCTTTAGGGTAATTCCTCCCTAAGTTGACTCACATTGTTGTTCATTTCTTCCTCTTGGAATATTTTGTTGGGAATGTTCTGTAGGGCAGGCTTTCTCTTTGTGAATTCTTTAAGCTTTTGTTTATCATGGAAGGATTTTATTTCATCATCAAATCTGAAGGTAAGTTTTGCTGGGTATAAGATTCTTGGTTGGCATCCGTTTTCTTTCAGAGCTTGAAATATGTTGTTCCAGGCCCTTCTTGCTTTTAGGGTCTTTGTTGAGAAATCTGCTGATAACTGTATTGGTTTCTTCCTGAATATAATCTGATTTTTTTTCTCTCACAGCCTTTAAAATTCTATCTTTATATTGTATGTTAGGTACTTTCATTATAATGTGCCTTGGTGTTGATCTATTGTAGTTTTGTACATTTGGTGTCCTATAAGCCTCTTGTATTTGATTTTCCATTTCATTCTTCAGATGTGGAAATTTTCTGATATTATTTCATTGAATAGAGTATTCATTCCTTTGGTTTGTATCTCTGTGCCTTCCTCAATCCCAATAACTCTCAAATTTGGTCTTTTCATGATATTCCATAATTCTTGGAGGTTTTGTTCATGACTTCTTACCATCTTCTCCGTTTGGTCAACTTTATTTCCAAGATGAAATATTTTGTCTTGAATGTCTGAGATTCTGTCTTTCAGGTGATCTAGCCTGTTGGTTATGCTGTCTATTGAGTTTTTAATTTGGTTTATTGTTTCCTTCATTTCCAGGAGTTCTGTTTTTTGTTTTTTTCAGAATCTCTATTTCTTTATTGAAATGATCTTTAGCTTCCTGTAACTGTTCTTTTAACTGTTGATTGGTGTGATCATTCATTGCCTGCATTTGCTCTCTCATCACAACATTTTCCTCTCTGATCATTTTAATTATGTACCCTCTGAACTCCCTTTCTGACATTTCATCTGCCCTACTATCATTGGATTCTGTTGATGTAGCATCTAGGTTTGCTTGAGACACTTTCTTCCCCTGTTTTCTCATGTTGCTCATGTATTTTCTCCTCTATCCGTGAGAATCTGAGGTACTGGAGCTTCCCCCCTGTAGACTTGTGGTGTCCCTGCAGGTTTCCAATACCTCACCTCCTAGTCTTCAGTAACACTAGATCACAGGCTGGGGCCAGGCTAGGGTATGTCTGGGCCTCTGGGCTGGTCCTCCTTGTTGCTGCCCCCATGCAGAAGTCCCACAGGAGCAGTCAGGGCTGATGTACCAGGTGCAGATGTCTCAGGTGTCTGCACTGGGCTGAGCCTGAGGTCTGTCTCTGTGCCTGCCTCCCAGACCCAGAAGTCTCGCGGGACTTGGCTTGGCGGATCCCAAACCTCTGAGCTGAGCTTCCCCAAGTGGGAAACTCAAGTGTCCACTGTGCCCGCTCACCACACGCCGAGGTCTCCCACTTCTGGGCTGTGCCAGCTGCCCCCATGCGGACATTGCATGGGAGCACTTAGGGCCGACGTACCAGGTGCAGAGGTCTCAGGCCTCTGCGCTGGGCTGAGCCTGATGTCTGTCTCTGTGCCTGCCTCCCGGACCCGGAAGTCTCCGGGAAATTTTCTGATATTATTTCATTGAATAAGTTGTTCATTCCTTTGGTTTGTATCTCTGTGCCTTCCTCAATGTCCATAATTCTTAAATTTGGTCTTTTCATGCTAATCCATAGTTTTTGGAGGTTGCATTCATGGTTTCTTACCATCTTCTCTGTTTGGGCAACTTTGTTTTCAAGATTAAATATTTTGTCTCATTTTTGGAGATTCTGTCTTTCACAAGATCTATTCTGTTGGTGATGCTCTCTATTGAGTTTTTAATTTGGTTTATTGTTTCTTTCTTTTCAAGTATTTGTTTGTTTTTCTGAATCTCTATCTCTTTATTGAAGTGCTCTTTTGCTTCCTGCAATTGCTTTTTTAACTGTTTATTGGAGTGATCATGCATTGCCTGCATTTGCTCTCTTATCTCATTTTTTGCTTCATGGATTGTTTTAATCATGTAGATTCTAAAGTCCTTTTCTGTCATTTTTACTGCCATGTCTATTGGATTCTATCAAAATAGCATCTGGTTTGTTAGGGAGACTTTCTTCTCCTATTTTTTCATAATGTTTCTGTATCTTCCCCTCTACCAGTGAAGATCTGAGGTATTGCATCTTCCCCTGTAGGTTTATTGTGAACCTGCAGGTTTCCATACCTCTCCTTTGAGGGGGAGATCAATATTAGCAGCACCTGGTACAGACAATATGCAGCCCTAAACCAGATAGCCCGTATAAAGATGTTAAAAGTATTGTAATAAACAGATACGTTGAGTTCAATTATTATCTACAGTATAGCCAATAGACTTATGATGAGATCTACAACTTCCAGTGGTGGATGAAGAGGATGTGGAGAGGTATAGGATGTAACCATTCATGGGATAAGAAATGAGTAAATAGAGTTACCAGATCAAGGGAAGAGTGAGAGCAAGATCAAAAGAAGTTGGTCTTTATCATGAGAAAAGGGAGAAAGAGACTTCAAAGAAATGGGTAAATAAAAGGAAAATAGAGTGAGAAAACAAAGAAGAAATAAAAAATAAAAATTTGAAAAAAGAAAAAAAATCTGTGGTTTACAGCCATCTACCACTCAAACCTCCCAGTCCTCAGTATGCAAGCCAGGTTCCTGTCAAAGTTACTCCAGTCTCCTGCAGGCATCTCAAGACAGGAGCTGCCACACCCAAAGATGGCAGCCACGCCCTCAGAGATAATTCAGTGTCTGCACCAGCCTCCAAACAAGCTGGGGAACTGCAGCGTGGGTGCCAAGTCTGCGTGGGGCAGGGCTAGTGCCGAGGTCCGGAAGTGGTGGGGGGGCCTTAACTGTATATTTCAAGGGGTTCATATTATGTGAATTCCATCTCAAAAATAATTTAACGATTAAAGTAATGATAGTTGTCAAAAGGAAAGTTCATCTTGCAGAGTTATAGTACTGCTCTTCTGATTCTGAATTCATAAACAATGTAATAAATCTGTCAGTACCTGATTTTTTGTTTTCAAAATTTTGATAGGCTAGTAAATGAATGAATACTAAAGAAATTCATGTTTATGTGTAATACATGCACATTTTCATTTATTCATCCTGAGATAAGAGTCTTTTTTCTCATTTAACCAAGAGCCTACTATTGTACACACACTGCACTGTGTTAGGTGCTGGTGATAGAGTTGAAACAGACTGCCTAATCCCAACCTAGAAAGCTTTGTGTTTAGCAAGGAAAATTCAAGGGTGAATGAGAAATGAGCAATTCCTCAAACCAAATGATCTTAAATGTCTAAAGAAGAAATGAAACATGAGTACAAAGATAATTAAGTGTAGTGAAGAGGATGTAGCTTAAAATCAGATCAAAGTAGGAGGCAAGAGATGTGACTTTAACTGGACCCTGTAATAAGCTAGGACTAAGGTAATATTGAATAAAGACACCTTTTCTGTTTGGAGAACTTTTTGGAAGGTAGGAGCTTAGGATATACCTTTGCAACCAAGTGGTTTTATTTTTTTCCATTTCGATGTTGCCAAGAGATGAAATGCTGTTTCAAGTAATCTCCAACTCCATGAAGAAGATTCCAGACCTAAAGTGCAAGCAATTCAGTCAGAACAAGACACATGAATTTATACACAGTGGAATATTTCTTCCCATCCATTTTTTAAAGCAATTAAACCCACAATTTGGTTTGTGATGCTATTAATAAGTGTGAAAAAAAATAGAACAGGTGCAACTTTACTACTGAGATGAGAACTTACACCCTAAATAATAGCTGTGAGTAAGTAAATATCCATTATCTATGTGTTGTAATTTAGTTTGAGGGCAAAAATGAGCTTAAGGGTCACTTTAATGGTTAGCTGGCAATAAGTTTTATGTCTTTCAGATTTCTCTCCTCAGAATATTAAGAATGTTCTTGCTACTCTGACTTTACTGTGATAAGAAAAAAGATAAAAACACAGAGGTAGTGATTTACATGGGGCTTTTCAAACTAATAAATCCATAACAAGAACCTCAAAAGCCCTTGGCAGTCACTCTTACCAGCAGCACCTCCGTGAGCAGACAAAACATACATCAATGCTAGGACTCCAGGTGCGATTTGAGGAAGTATGACATCCAAATTGAAAAGTAAAGAACTTCCTTCATTTCAGCACTAAGGCTTTTGAGAAAGGGAAGTCTGAGACTTTGCATAAATTGCACATTCAGCAAAAATAAACTTGATAAATTAATGCATTGCCATTTCCGCAGCAAAAATACTAGCATTGAGACTGCACATAAGTGAAATATTCATCTTACATTAAACATTTTTCAAATGAAAATATATGCAAATCAGTTTTGTGCAGTTTAGAACTACGATTAAGTGTATAATTTAGATGCTTAATTGAACTTTTTATTGGATTTTTTCACAATAATTCTGTCTGATGTATATATATAATTAACTTCTTGAAACCATCTTGCCAAAATGAATTTATACATTTTATAAGATTGTTCGTGTTGCTAATAGTTTGCTGCACAGAGTGATAATCAAACTAAGTTTGGTTGGACTTTTTAAATAGAAGTTTTGCAAAAGCTAATTCTACTAGTATTTTCATCTAAACATATTTATCTGTAATTCTGGTTCTGTTAATGGTAGTATGGTATGTTCCAGAAGAGAATGCTTGTACACTGTGGGCAAATGTTTTAAAAATACAATGTTTTGAAGGTACCAGTGTGCGACTAAAAGCAGACAGGTACTAGAGGGGATTCAACCTTTGAAAGAAGGAGGTAAGGTGGCTGAGATGCATGATCAAGGGACTTCTATGGTTCTCCTGAGTCATCATAGAAGTTGCTTAAGCACAAAGTCACCATATGATTGGTTTGAAATGTTAACAGGTAGAGTATGTGAACTCCAGAGTTGATAGAAATGAAGGAGGGATATATCGTAAGAAAGGAAGCCAGTGTGATCATTGCCTCAGATGTTTGAACCCTAAACTGGGTATTCACAGGAAAAAGTCCAGAAGCCCAATAGAAAAGTGCAGTTGGAAGGCTAAACACATAAAGACTTTCTGCAGAATTCACGGAGTTTGGTTTTGAATCTGAAAAAGTTATAATGGCATGGTTGAAAATCTTGGTTTTTCATAACCAACCTTAACAGACTATAAAATGAATCTTGCACAAGATGAAAGTGATGTCAGTAATTTAAGTGCCTGAAAGAACAAACATCAACATTCTCCAAAAAAAGACAACAGATCCAGGAGATATGTAATTCATGAGCTGCAATGCCTAACATACAATAGCGATTACAAGGCATACTGCGAAGCAGGATTATGTGACCCATGGTGATGTTGCATGTTATGGTTCAGATATGAAGTGTCCCCCTAAAGCTCCAGTTTGAGACAGTGCAAGAAATTTCAGAGATGAATTTCTCGATTATGAGATCCTTAACCTAATTAGTGAATTAATGTACTTGAATGGATTAACCGGCAATAACTGTAGGCAGGTAGCATGTGGCTGGAGGAGGTGGGTTGCTGGGGGTGTTCCATTGAAGTATATATTTTGTCCTTGCTGAGCAGAGTGGTTTCTCCTTCCTTATCATCATTTCCCTGCGCTGATTTCTTCTCTCATGCCCTTCTGCCATGATGTTCTGCCTCACTTTAGGCCCAGACCAATGGAGTCAGCCATCTATGGACTGAAACTTCTCAAATTGTGAGCACCAAATAAACTTTTCCTTCTCTAAAATTGCTTTTGGTAGGTCTTTTGGTCACAGCAATAAAAAAGCTGACTAAAACAATGCAGATAAATTGAACTTCAGCAAAATTAAACTCTTTGGTGCATTGAAACAACACACTATTAAAAGGTTAAAAGAGAATCATGAAATATCTAGAATTGTTTGCAAATCATATATCCTATAAACTTCTGTGTCTAAAGTAGATAAAGAACTCTTTGAATTCAGCAACAAAAGGAAAAAAAACAATCCAACTAAAAAGTTGACAAATTATTTAGACATTTCTTCCAAGAACATATACGAATTTCTTAAAAGCACAGGAAAAGATGCTCAGCATCATTATTCACTGGGGAAATGCAAATCAAAACAATAATGAGATACATACTACTTTGCACCCACTCTTATAGCTGAAATTTAAAAGATCAATAATAACAAGTGTTAGAAAAGATGTGGAGTGATTGGAAGTTTCATATAATGCTTGTGGGAGCATAAAATGATGCAGCTGCTTTGGAAAACAGTCTGCCATATGCTCAAGAGATTAAACAAATGTTCCCATATAACCTAGCAATTCTAGGTATAGGCCAAAGAAAAATCAAAACACATACTCACACTACAACATCGACACAGATGTTCATAGCAGTTTTATTCTTAATAGTCAAGAAGAGGAAAAATCTGTATATCCATGAACTGATGAATGAATACAAAAAATGTGGTATATTCATCCATTTACCACACATTCTCTCTCATGTAGGGGAAAAAAGCCCACCTGAAACTAGAATAGTGATTACTAGAGACTGGGAAGACTGCTTAGGGTGGGGGTGGGGCAAAGGTGAGAGCAGGGTGGAGAGATGTGATCAATGTGCACAGTAGGCATGTATGGAAAGATCACAGCAAATTCCATTAATATGTACAAATTAATACATGCTAATAAAATGGATATGAACATGAATACAGTAGTGATACATTCTACAACATGAATGAACCTTGAAAACATTGAGCTAAGTGATCAAAGCCACTTAAAGAAAGACACGTGCTGTATGATTTAATTTATACAGACTAGCCATAATAGGCAAACCCATAGGAGACAAAGGTCGACTACTTGTCGCCAGTGTGGAATGGAGGGCAAGAAAAGTGAGAAGAATATTGTATTGGTAATGTTTCCAGCCTTTCATTTTAGGATATTGAAAATGCTAAAAAATGAGATTGTGAATAATGTTGCACAATTCTGTGGGTATACTAGAAACTATTGAACCATGTACTTTGTATGAATTCAGGGGCATATAAATTATTTTTCAATAAAGTTATAAAAGCAAATTGAGGGTCTCTTAAAATTAATATGGTATTAATTTACCATTAAGGAAAAGAAAGAATAGGAAACCTGATTGAGCTATATATACAAAACAATTGACTTTGTAATTAAAAATTTTCCCACAAGGAAAACTGTTATCCCAGAAGTCATTTTTGGTGAATTGCATGAAATATTTAAGGAAGATTAATAATAATCATATATAAACTCACTTAGAAAGTAGAGGAGGGAATACTTTCCAAATGATTTTATTATGTTAACCCCACTATAAAAGGCAGATGAAATATAATTAAGGAAAAGCAGAAACTACAGGCCACGATTACATGAGTACGGATAAAGTTTTATATTAGCAAATCTTTTATTTATATACAAAATGCATAATATATTATGACAAATTGTGGTTTATGTAGGGAGTACAAGGGTGACTTAATTTATGAAAATTAATCAATATAATCCTATCCATTAACAGAATAAAGGAGTAAAAACATAATCATTTCTTTACCAATAGAAAAGATATTTGACAAAATGCTACAGTCATGTCTGATTAGAAAGAAAAAAATTCAGCAAAATGAAGAAATAAGAACGACTTCAATCAGAGAACATATATGAGCAACTTACATCTAATATAATCAAAGACCATCCATACATTCCTCCTAAACTCAAGAACAAGGCAGGGATGTTCACTGTCATCAATCCCATTCTTTTTTTTTTAATTGAATTAAATTCATAATGAAATCCAAAGCACCTAAAGTACTCAAAATACATTTTTAAGAACAACAAAACTGCCAGGTGAGGTGGTGCACACCTGTAATTCCAGCGGCTCAGGATGCTGAGACAGGAGAATTGCAAGTTCAAAGTCAGCCTCAGAAAAAGTGAGGCTGAGGCACTAAGCAACTCAGTGAGACGCTGTCTCTAAATAAAATACAAAATAGGGCTGAGGATGTGGTTCAGTGGTGGAGTGCCCCTGAGTTCAATCCCTAGTGCCCCTGGGTTCAATCCCTGGTACCCCTGCCCCCCCTAAAAAGAAAAACCAAACAGGACTACATTATTGAAATTTAGGTCTTTTTTAGATCTTTAAAAAAAAAAAGGGGGGGGGGGATGCTAATATGCAATGCCACAAATACAGTGCCACAGAATACAGAGCATAGAAATAGACCCATATATATTCATTTTTGGCAGGAGTATTAAGGCAACTTGACATAGAAAAGCATTTTTAGTAAATGGTATTGAAATAATTTTATATCTATATTTTAAAGAATCAACTTTGATTTAATTCCAGAGGATTTATATATCAAATTGTAACAGCTAAACAACATTTTTAAAACAACAACAACAAAAATGATGAATATCTTCATACAGGAGTGAAAGAGTTGTTAAAAGGGTTAAAGAAGTGTATGAGTAGTGCTGGGGATACAGCTCAGTTGGTAGAGTGCCTCCCTCACAAGCACAAGGCCCTGGGTTCAATCCCCAGCACTGCAAAAAAAAAAAGTGTATGAATGTGGGAAACAAAAAATCAGTTTTTTCAAATTCAGAAACTTCTATCCAGCAAAAGATATCATGATGAAAGTAAAAGGTCAGGCCACAGAGAGAAAATATTCAAAAATCAGATTTGACGAATACTTGTATTCAGATTATGTGGAAAAAAAATCCTAACAACTCAATAAAAAGCAAAAAACTGTTTCAAAATATAGACAGAATACTTGAAGAGGTGGTTTATAATGGAGGATATACAAATATCTAATAAGTATATGAAAAAGTGTTCAACATCATTAGTCATCATGGAAATGCAAATTAACATTACAATGAGACAGTATTTTATCTTCAGTTGAATGACCTGAATTTGAAAGACAACAGCAGCTAATATTAACAGAATTGAGGAACAATAGGATTTCACTTACATTGTTAGTGGGAATATAAAATCATAAAACCACTTAAGGAAAAGTTTTGGTAATTTCTTATATAAAGTTATATTTGTCTTCAATCAAGCAATTTCACTAGGTCCAGGAGAAATCAAAATATTCAAGAGAAAGTTTTGAAAAAAATGTTTATGATTTTTGTTAACAATAGCCAAAAACTGGAAACAATTCAAATATCTATGAATAGGGAATGAAAAAATAACTTATAATATATCCATACAAAAGGATAGTACTTTGCAAGAAAAAGGAAAGGATGACTCTTTTCAACAGCATGGATAAAAAATCATATCTATAGCAATAAATGTAAAACTCTAACTACAAAAACATAATATAGATGAATCTATACAAACTTCTAGAGCAAGGAACCCAATCTCAAGTGAAAGGTTTCCAAACAGTCATTTCTCTTGAGTAATGAGGCATTAACCAGAAAGGGACATGAGACACTTTGGGAAAGGTGAACATTTTCTCTGTAGCAACAGGTATGCATTTACCCGAGTGTATCTACTTGGAATAAAGGCTCAGTTAAAATTCGTACATTTCAATATATGTAAATTTGACATAGAAAGTTACCTGTAAAACATAAGCAGATAGGGGATATGGAATCCATGAGGGTACAGAAAAAATAAGAAAGGCAGTATAATGATAATTATTGAAGCTAGGTGATGAGTTTATAGAGTTCTAGATTTTATTAGGGTTTATTACATATACTTTGTATAGTTTTTTCTGCTTCTTCATCGTCCTTCACGACCCCCTCCCTTATGGGTGTTCACTAAAGAGTAACTGTAGCCAGGTGTGGTGGCGTACACCTGTAATCCCAGCACTTGGGGGGCTGAGGCAGGAGGATCATGAGTTCAAAGCCAGCCTCACCAACTTAGCAAGGCCGTAAGCAACTTGGTGAGACCCTGTCTCTAAATAAAATACAAAATAGGGCTGGGGATGTGGCTCAGTGGTCGAGTGTCCCTGAGTTCAATCCCTGGTTCTGAAAAAAAAAAAAAAAGAGAGTAACTGTATTAAGTCACTTTCACAACAGTCCCTACTTTTAGATTGTGCATTTAGACACCAGCTTTGAGAAATTTTTAATTAATTTTTTTGTGGTGCTGGGAATCAGAGAGAAATTTTTAAAGTATGAATCATGATTCAGTGGAAAAGGAAAGAGTGAAGGTATGCATGATGATTGATGGACAAGGCCCCAAAAGGGTAAAGGCAGGGAGATCTCAAGCACAGGTCAAAGAGTACATCCCAATTACCATGAAATAAGAGAAATACATACTACTGTGTACTTCAATATGGAGAATAGAAAAACTCTCAATCTACAAGGAACAGTAGTTGAGACTAAGCACAGGAGAAACCCCACCCGTTGTCTTTGCTTTATCCCAAATATTGTGCCCACACTCTGTGTCACTAGGCTGATTGGAGATATGATCATAAACCACAGACAGAGAATGGTATCCCAGGGTACAGCCCCATCTGCAGGACTGCTGTGTTAAGCTGATCATGATCATTTATTTATGCAAGTGTTACAAAGCCCTCTAATATGCATCAGATCTCAGAATTGAAGGACAGCCCTATTGTGTTTACACTGTAGTCATAAGGAGAATTTGTTCATGATAGTTACTAATGAAATACCTTCATTGTCTGTCCTCCGCCTTTTCTCTCAGAATAAGAAGAACTGTTAATCATCATCATAAAACATATGTGTTTTAGTCAGCTTTTCACTGCTGTGACTAAAAGACCTGACAAGAACAATTGTAGAGGAGGAAGAGTTTATTTGGAGGCTCATGGTTTCAGAGGTCTCTCAGTCCATAGAAGGTTGGCTCGATTCCTTGGGGTTCGAGGTGAGGCTGAACAGCATGGTGGAAATGTGGCAGAGGGAAGCAGCTCACAGGGTGATCAGGAAACAGAGAGACTCCAGTCTCCAGATACAAAATATATAGTAAAAGCACACTCCCAGGGACCACCTCCTCCAGCCATACCCTACCTGCCTTCAGTTACTAATCAGGTGTTCCTGTCACGGGATTATGTGCCGATTGGTTAAGGCTCTCATAACTCAGTAGAAACCTTCTTGCATTGTCTCACACATACGCTTTGAGGGGACATCTTACATCCGAACCAAAACATGTATATATTTAATTTTCTTGATCATATATAAATCAGCAAACATGCATGCATTGTATGTGTATTTGTGTGTGTGTGTGTGTGTGTGTGTGTGTGAATGATTTGAAGCTGGAATCCCACGTTCACTAGCTGCCTAAATTCTTGCACAACAAACATTGTTCACTTGCTGCATATCCAACTTATTGGTCTAAGAGACAAGAAACCTAGATATGAATTCTGACTCTGGCAATAACTAGCAGTGTGAACCCTTTGCAACTCAGCGCACTCAGCGAAAGGTTGAGTTTGCACAGTTTCTTTTCATTTCTTTGCAATTCTTTTGACCTGATGTTTAGAGGACACTGATGTAAGTACTGATTGCCAAAATCTCTCTTGGAAACAATGCTACTCTTAGCGTAATTGAATGTTCACTGTTGCATGGAGCTTTAGTCATATTCTGCATTTCTCACCCAAAGCCTATGGAGTGACTCTCACTTTCCTTCCTTTACGGATAGGGGTCAAAGGAGTAAGTTGACTTTCCTAAGATAGCAGGCAGGATTCAAAGTAAGGCTGTAACTTCGATCATAGTGTTCGGCCTCTCCAATTTGGGACATGCTTTTCCATCTTGAATATTATAAACTTTATCATGGCCTCACTTTATGTAATACTGCAGCTTTACTTCCCTGACTTATTATTCAGTGTCCTAGGTGAGACGTTTTCCTTTGCTACAGTCTCCAGGAATGCATGGTGCTAAAACGGCAAGAGCTGTATATATTCAAGCATTACATCTTATTAAAAATTCAGAAACAAAAGAAAACAAAACTTAAGGAACTCAAATCCACCACAGGTTTCCAGGGTATCTTGGGAGTTAGAAACAAACTCCCAAAGTATGATTTTTCAAGTGCTGGTTGTCTTTCTCTAATTATGTTCGTTTCAGCTACTTGCTGTGTAATGTGAGCACAATAACCTTTTTTTTTTTTTTTTTTTTTTTTTTTTTGTGGGTTGAAATCAGCTCAGGGGCACTCAACCACTGAGCCAGTGTCCTCAGCCCATTTTTGTACTTTATTTAGAGACAGGGTCTCACTGAGTTGGTTAGGGCCTCACTAGGTTGCTGAGGCTGGCTTTGAACTCATGATCTTCCTGCCTCAGCCTCCCAAGCTGCTGGGATTACAGGCGTGTGCCACCATGCCTGGCAATTGGTGATTTTAATTAAAATGATGTCTTTGGAAAATTTTGAGGGGGATTTGATTTCATAATATTCCCATAATATTATTGTTAGAGTATTAGTTTTATGAAAACAAGTTTAAACAGGATGTTTTCGATCCCCAGTTGTATCAGTGATGTCATAAAGGGGCTCAATACAGGTAAGTGCATTGTTTGGCAACATATTTTCCAAATGCACTGATTTGTTGGAAAGAAGCTCAAGACTCTAAATGCAACTTTCAGTCATGATGGCTCTAATATATTTAATAAAATCCCCCAGTTGGCTCTAAACATAACAATGATGGATTATATTAAAGCCGCATAACTCATTAAAAATAAGGTACACATCTCCATAAAGTAGAAATGCAATAGAACATGTGGACTTTTGGACTCCACAAGCACAAATATGCAGCCCCCCATCCCTGCCACCTTCCTTCTTGTGATCCTACCATCAGCAAAAGGAAAAGAAAAAGCCAAAAGCATAATCCCAGTGGAAAGCTATGAGTGCATATCTCAGTGGCTGAAGGAGGCAGGGAGCTGTGAGACCAGAAGCTAAGGCAAGCCTTAGCCCCACTGGTGTAGGGAATGAGCTTGACAGTCCTCAAGATTGCGGGAGGACAGGACCACCAGGCTGCCAGAGCCAGGCCCATTCCTAGACATGTGGTTTCCAGGGGCGGTGTGGAGGGGACCACCAAAGGGTGAGACAGAAAGAGCATAAGAAAGGATGGAGTTCAACCAGAGAAAGGAGCAGAATGGGAGAAACAGTGATAAGCAAATATGATGGTTAAATATGTAAGTAGTATTGTTCATTATAGCATATCATAATAGGTAATTTTTTTGTGGTAAAACAAAAAGTTAAACACATAAAAATATGTGCAATGATAGAGAAGGGAGTAGGGTAGTAGAGTCTGGTGAATTTTAAAGTGTGCTACTTGTCTAATTCAGGAGGAAAACAGATATATATATATATATATGTATGTATGTATATATGCACATTATATTATATATGTAAAATGAAAACATACTTATTTAGTAAATATACTTACAACAAAGTCTTCAAGGCAGTAAAATTTCTTTGGGAAAGGTAGGGAAAGAAATGAGGGGAATAATTTTACTTGTGATTTTTTTTCTCCAAGGAAAATATTTAAAGCTGATATAAAAACAAGAAAAAACAGAGATGGAAAAGAAAGAAATAGGAACGGAAAAAAAGTGACAGAAAAATACCCAGAAACAACAAAGACACTAAGCACCAAAATGCCAACAAAATTCCTGTATTCAGTGACAAGTGCTTAGAGACAAGAGCCAGTGTTTCGTTTCATTTATAACAACAGCCTCCTCATATGTACAAAAGTAATATATTGTAATGTTCAGTTCCGAATAAGAGTGGAGAACAGAAATACAGTCATGACTGGATCAATCTAACCCAAGGGGAAGATACTAGAACATAAACCTCTGTCTTGAGAAAGGCACCAAGAGATTACTGCCAGGAGAGTATTGGGCATGATAGTATATAGTTCTAGAATTTTCTTTTAATTTCCCATGGTGAAGAGAGGGGCATACCAAGAGCACTTAACACTCAGATTATTTTAAACACCTCTTTCTCTACAGGACAAAATTATTTTTAGCCATAATCATGCACATTATTAATATTCATTATTTTCTTGATTTGTCTTTTAGTATTAAACTTATTAACAACTTTTTAAAAAGAATACACTGTCATTGAAAAAAGTATTCAAATCAAGTAAAATATTTCATATATGGTCTAAACTTCAAACTTATCACACAATAACAAAAATTACACCTTTCGATACATGCAGCTGCTTCGGAGTCACTTGGAATTTTTATGTTAAAACTTTCAAACAGTGAAACAGCATGTATCAAAAGGTGTAAATTTTGTTATTGTGTGATAAGTTTGAAGTTTAGACCATATATGAAATATTTTTCTTGATTTGAATACATCTTTGAATGACAGTGTATTCTTTTTTAAAAGTTGTTAATAAATTTAGATGTCTGAGGATATTGGACTCTCACTTCTTCACTCTTCCAAAGAGGACTCTGCCAGTGATTCTTCAGAAAGTTTCCAGAAGCCGTGGTCTCAGACTAGGGTAGTACTGTTGATCCCTCTTGTTCTGTGGCTTCCTTGTCTTAAGACTGCCCAGCTGCTGGTTCTTCCAGCCCTCCCTCCAGCTGCAGACGGCCATTGTGGACTATTTGGCTTCTGGTCATGTGAACCAATCTAATAAATCTCCTTTTTGTAAAAACAAAAAACAAAACAAAACAAAACTCCAAGTGGTCACAAAAATGACAGTACTTTAATAACTCAAGATCTGTTTCCTGCCTCCCTCCACCTGCCTTTGTCATTATTTCCAGTGTAATCTTTAAACCTAAGAACATAGAGTACTATAGGAGCTGGAGACAGGAACTGTCTGAAGGGGCTTGAACCATTCAAGTTGTTATTTATTCATGAAATGAATGCACATAGCTAACTGTATGATTGGGAATTCTTCAAAATAACTTCTCCATAGAATACAATGTTTATTAAAAATAGGTAATAAAATGAAGTTCACATATACATTATTAAACACAACCATACCCTGCAGCAACTATTTAGAACTTAAGCCAAAATATTTTTCCAAGAAGAGTATTTTATTACTGACTTTGTTTAGAATTGCCAGTGCAAGATGATAGTGAAAAGGAAACTGATTCACAGTCAACTTAATTGGTTTTAAATTCTCTCCAGACAGTACACCCCATATTGCCTTCACCCTGTGCAATTATTCTGGCTGCTACAACTCTCTCAAGTCTGCCAATATTGAGATCTTCTTTCAATTATCTTTTTTGGTGAGTTAGTTTTCAAGTGGAGTTGGGGAAGAGGTCCTTCTCTGTGGGATTCTTTCCTGCATACATCAGATTTCTCAGAGTTTTGCCCTTATCATGGCCTCCATTCGATCTGTAGCTGATTTCATACATTCAACTGGCTGTAATCACCATCCATCTGTTGGGCCTTTAATCTCTAACTAAAGCCTAGATTATCTTTCCAAGATCTCATCTGTACTAGAGCCTGCTGAACTATCTTCACCTATATGCCTTGAAAACAAGGGGTGTTATAAATATTGGAGATAAAACAGGTAAAAGGTTTAAAAAACCTAAGAGTAGCAGACTCCTGAGTGTTTATTATTAGGATTGTTATTGCTCCTCAATCAGACAGCTGAAAATAAGCCAAGTCTAAGATTTAGTCTTCTCATCTTCAAAAGGAACCTTCCCAGGAAATTGAGAAAGAGTACTAGAAAGGTAAGAAGAAATCCTGGGAATAAGTCATAGATGCCAAGGGAAGAATGTGTGCTGGAAAGAAGATAAATCATAGTGTCAAGAGCTCAAGCAGATACTTGTCTGGAAATTGCCATTGGAATTAATGTGGAGTTGTGTATAACAGGAGGGAAGAATGTGGATCTATTCTGGATTACATAATGCAATCACATTGTGAGATAGATATTAAAAATTGACTCTCAGATAAATTACATAGCTTTCCTACATAGGTATTGGGAAGGAGAGGAAAGACACAAAGTCACTTAGATTTTCTCAGAAAACTTTATCTAACTTCTGAAACTCTTGGTTTTTGCTGTGGTGAAAATACAGGTTACATTGGAGAAAATTAGCCTATTTGATGGTCATTCAAGAACCTACCTCTTTTTCAGCAATTGCACTCCTTTGTGTTTACTTTAATGAGTTGAAAACCGATGTCTGACAAAAACCTGCACACATGAATTTTTTTTTTGTACTTGGAATTGAACACAGGGGCACTTAACCACTAAGGCACATGCCCAGACCTTTTTAAAAAATTTTTGGTTAGAGTCTCACTAAATTGCTTAGGGCCTCGTGAGTCGCTGGGGTTACAAACATACCACTGTGCCCAGCTTGTTTATAGCATCTTTATTGAAAATTGCCACCACTTGGAAGTAACCAAGGTGTTCTTCAGTAGATGAATGAATAAACAAACTCTGGCATATTCATGCATTGGAATATTATTCAGTGATAAAAACAGAAATGAATTATCAAGGCAGAAGAAGATGTAGAGTATTGCTAAAAACATATTAGTAAGTGAAAGAAGTCAATCTATAAAGCTACCTACTATATAATTCCAAGTATGTGATATTGTCAAAAAGGCAAGACTGTGGAGACCCTGGAAAGCTCATTGATTACTCAGGATTTACACAGAGGGGATATGCAGGAGGGAGGGGCTGATGAATAGGTGAAGCACAGGGGACTTGAGGGCACTGAAAGTATTCTATATGATATTGTAATTTTGAATCCATATCATGGTCCATTTGTCAAAACCCACTGAATGTACTATCCAAAAAATGAACCCTAAAGTAATCTATGGACTTTAGTTCATAATGGGTCAGTGTGGGTTCATCAGTTATAACAAATACAGCATGCTAAAGCAAGATGTCAGTAAGAAGGGAAATAAGAGGGTGGTGAATGATTATAGAGCAACTCTCTGTACTTTCAACCCCATTCTGTAAACCTGAAACTACTCAAAAAATAAATACTGCAAGTTTTTAAAAAAATGAAAGACTTATGTTATTAGTTTATCCAACCATTCATTCATATAATGATTTTTTTGAGCAAATATTATGTGCTAGACACTATAGTCAGTTTGGGTTGACATAGGCAAATAAGACATGGTGCGTGCCGTCAAGTGGCCTATAGTGTGTGGATATTTCAAGTAAGCGTGCACTCAGAGTGCAGTCTGGTTTGTGCTGCATAAGGGTGAGTAGAGAGTGCTCTGGGGTCACATAGAAGATGCAGCTGATTTATTGTTGGAGAAGCAGCAAAGGTTTTCTGCAGGGAGTAACTTCAGGGCAGCCATTTCTAAACTAAATCAATTTATGTCTTTCCCTACCCCAAACCCCAAACTATCTTTCCTTTGGGTTTCCAAATTTTATCTAATCAAAGGTAAGAAGTGTACGTAAATGTTTCTTGTCTGCAACTGCAAGTGAATATATCCAAAGAGTTTCCATATTGTATCTAACAAACAGTGCTGAGAATCTAACTTGTTCAAATGGAACCTAAAAACAGGTGTTTGGAGAAAACACCTGGAAATTGGGAATAATATGGAGATCAGAGATCAAGGGAAAATAAAAGTGAAAGACTATGAATCATAACAGGACAGTGGACAGTGTAGGCAATACTTCACTTAGGGTTACTACTTAACGTATGGCTGATCATTACAGAATTCCTAATGGGGATCTCATGCCAAAGGCCTGATCTATTTAAACGGTTCTGGTAAATAGACAGTGCTATGTCTTCTTTCTGAGTAGCTGCTGTCCTGTCTAATATTTTATTTTAATTGTGCAAATTTATGGGGTATAGTGTATAAAGCATCAGAAATATCCATGAAGATCTTTGATCTATATGATATTTGTGTCATTTCTATGGTAGTAATGTCTTCTTTGTTGAACCTAATAAAAAATGTGAGGCTCCTTATTCAAAAGTCATTAACACTTGTGAGGTGGAGGCAGCACAGAATTCAACCAAGTGCAGGGTCCTTGCCCTTGTAATGTGGGGCCTTGAGCAGTTCTGCTGGCACATACTCATGAAGCTAGCCAGGCCTCCACTCCGTCCTTTTACAGCCATCTTATAAATGCTTACCTTTTGGTAGCTAAGGAACACCTTTAGATTTTTAGTGTCATTTTGGCTTTGACAAAAGCAGAGGGGAATCAAAATTCATCTAATTCAGATTGCAAATATTCCTCTCCCCATGTTGTCTTCATTTTGGGGGAACAAGACCGGTTGGGGCCAGTTAGTCCTTGACACTTTTATTAAATTCTTAAGCTATATATAATTTAGCCATATAGATATATTCATAGGAAACCTAATTTCTCCACTAGTTTGGGAGTGAATAGTCAGAGACAGTACCTGGTATATATTAAGCACTCAATTAAAGCTTTGTTGATTGAATGAATAGAATCTTTATATCATTCAAATTGCATTACTTATAGCCCAGTGATTCCACTGTGAAGCATATTTCCTAAGAAAATAGACCAAAATGCATACAAGCAATTATATATTGACATTTATTACATTATTTATAATTATACACTTTAGAAATAATCTGTTTTCTAATTTTAATGACATGGGAAAATAATTTGTTTCATATTAATTGAAACCAAAGATAGAAAACTAAATGTAAGAACAGAGTATAAAAATCATATTAATATGAGCTTTTCTCTTTCTATGTTTGTTTTTCTTTTCTCCAGAAACCAAGCAGGTAGTTCAGTCCTTTGTAGTTCCTAGCCTTTGTAAATCCTGAATGTTTTTCAGGATTCAGTACCAAAGCGGTTTATAGTTGTGGACATGACCTATTGTCAATAAAGGCCTGAATTCACTGAAGTGCTTTGACTAGGTTTTCATAAGTGAAGTCAATCAAAAAGTGAAAGAAAAGTGCCTTTGAAAGTAGAGAAGGGTGGGAAAGATACAGATCTATAGGTCCTGAGCTAGCAGGGACCTGAACACCTCTTAGAAAAGCTCTATGAAGGTGGCAAAACCCCTGACATGGAAGAACAGCCTCTTTTACCCATATGGGCCAAAGGACAGGTTGGAGGCCAATGTTCTGTTTCTTTTTTCAAGAGCCGTTTGAATTCTGGTGTTATTCTGGAAGTAGGATGGGGACCCATAATCTGTGGCATTTTCTACCAGTGCAGAGAAAAAAGCACTTGGAGATAAAATTGTGTCAATTAAAGGGAAATTAAGTCATATCTTGAGTAATTCCTCTTGTATTTATTTTCCAAAATGTCTGTATTGATTATGCATTCATTTATCATCAGAAACAAACAAGTAACAATGCAAAACCAAACAAAATACTTCTACCCTAATGTGTTGTTCAAAGTAGGGTTGGGCTGCTGGATGGCCAGTCAATAACAAGGAACATATATTACACATATTAAAGTTTGAGAACTCAGAAAACTTTTGTGTCTAACACCATCTGTGATTATCACAACAATACTAAGAAGTTGACAGAGCTGCTATTATTATCCCTGTTCTTTAGATGGAAAAATAAAGAATCAAAGAGATTAAGTATCTTATCCATGGACACAGAAATAAATGGTGATAGAGCCAAGATTTCAAGCTACATTAAGGGAAAAGACCAAGTGTTGGTAAGAGGAGGGTAAGTTAGGGAGTCAGACTTGGCAGCTTGTCTTAGTTCCACCATCTATGCAACCTACTTTCCAATCTGTATGATAGGGATAACACTCCCTAATAGAATAAAAATCTAAAGAAAAAATGTTATATGAATACATCTCATACATAAATATTGAGACAATTCCTATTGCCTCTTCCCTTTCCCCTGTGTTATGATTCAACATCTGGTTGGAGTTCAGCATTTCTAAAAGCATAGTCTATAAGTATTTAACCAGAGACCTTCAAGAAACCATCCTGATCTGTTTCAATTCTGCTGATTCAGGATCTCCATGGATGGGGCCCAGGACTCTGCAATTTATTATGCACCTTAAATGTTCATATGAACAACCAAACTTAAGAATCACTACTATTTTGTGTAATATCTCATGATAAAAGATACGGGTAGTTTTTAAAAGGCTTACCTCATTGAGAAATTGCATTAAATTTGTCTCATATGCCTATCTTTTCTGCTACATAGGGACATCTATATGCTAGTTTATCTTTGGTAAACATTCATTTGTGTTTATTAAATATTTAGGAAATATTTTAACAGACGAAATCCCTAACCAAACACTGAAATCCAATTCCATTACGCTAGTGTAAGAAAGAATCCTCCTCTATTGATTTCTCTTTTAACAGACTGAAAAATGAAATCACTTTCTTCCTTTTTACATAGGGAAACTTGCCTGGTCCTAAGCTTCCTCCAGGCAAGTGATATGGCCTGGATGTTTCTGTTCTCCCCAATTCCTATGCTGAAATCCTCACCCCCAAGACATTTGTTTTACAAGGTAGGAACTTTGGAGATGAGCCCTTGTGAATGGGATTAGTGCCCATCTACCATGTGAAGACACAGTAAGAAGCTTCCAATCGTGAATTAGGAAATGGGTCCTCATCAGCTATCTCGCCTGTTTTAAACAGCAACTATTATCTCCATTATGCAGCTAAGGAAACCGAGTCTCAGGGGATTAATTTGTCCAAGGCCACATAGCTATTAAGTGGAAGATATAGGATCAAAAAAAGTCATTTGATTCCATGTCCTATTTACTTTCAGCCATGGCAATACAATTATCATTGTATAACCATGACTCTCATCTCCAGCAGGAGGTATAGAGATAGGGAAAAAATATAGACATGGGATACATTTGTTGAATAGATGTTGAATAAAAGGAAAACAATTGTTTTGTTCCTTAGTTGAACACTATGTTAAGCTGAAATTCTGTTTGTGGTGCAGATGGTGAAATTTAAACCAAAACATTTTTTTGGATGTCCATTTTTTTCCCCCAAGCTTGTCTCGATGAGTATGTTTACATTGATTACTGTATCCATTCCAACAGTGTTTACTGAAAACCCACACAGGGAACAGGGTGGTTACAACCATCTGCATGCAACTCATGCAAAACTTCTGTGCTAAGGAATCTCATAATCTTGTGAGGGAAGAGGAAGAGTGATGTAGAAAGGGATAGGAGTATGTGACTAATAGAGATGTTCAGAAGGTAAAAAGGAGCCCACAGAAGGAAGACTTGAGTGGGCAGAGTTTATGGAAGCCATTTTGAAGGGCAAGGGGAAGTCATTATGTATCACACTATCAAGTGGCCCGAAATATACTATAGAAAGCAGAAGCACATGAATGCGTATAGTCTATTCAGAGCTAGATGCATTTCTGGGTTATCAGCATATGAAGTGTAAGCAGTCGTTAAATGGTTGGAGATAGAGGTAGAAATCATGTAATTTAGCTGACAGAAGGGTATTTCTCCATCTGTGGTCCTCAGACACATGTGGGTGTTCGGGACACTTTTACAGGACCTGCAAAGCCAGAACTACTTCCAAATTAACACATAGACCTTATTTGTCTTTTTGACTTCATTGACATTTGCACTGATAGTGGGTAACACTCCTGCCACAGCAGCACAAATCAAGATTATCACGGAAGTGCTAAAGGATACTATAAAACATAGTAATCATCCTGTTTTTCTTACTGTCAGGCTCTTACAGTTGGAAAAAATGTCAGTTTCACTTATTAATGCTGTTAATAAAGTAGCAACAACTGTTAATTTTATTAAATCTCAACCCCAAACATGTGTTTATTTAACTTCTGCGTGATGAACTGGGATGGGCACTTACATCACTTCTACTGTGAACTGAAGTTCTCTAGGAAAAGCATTTGTGAGGTGGTTGGGTTTTGAGCTAAACTAGATGTTTTTCCCATGAAACCCTTCTTTTTTTCGCTTGAAAGAATAACTGACAGACAACCTGGTTTTTCAGACTGGATATTTCACAGATATTTTCTCAAAAATGAATGGAGTTAGGCTGTCGCTTCAAGGAAAACAGCTGACAGTATTTGCTGCCAATCATTAAATTCAACTTTCAGTAGAATTAAAATTTTGGAAAACTTGTGTCTACGACAGTGAGCTTGACAGCTTCCAAATACTTAAATACTTTTCTGAGGAAATTGGTGAATTTTTGATATTTATAATGAAATGTTTCAACATTTGGAAGATCTGCATAACTTAGTGAACCCACGTTTTCAAAATGGCCAATGCTTATTTTGAAAAAAATCTTACATGAGTAACATCCGTTCAAAGTGTAAGACAGAGTGAGAGATTTTTTTTTTATTACTTAATAACTTTTATTAGCTTTGTAGTTTTCTTTTTTGTGTGTGTGTGTTTTTTTAACTTTCTTTTTTTTTATTTAATTTTTTTTTTATTTACTTATTGATTCATTGAACACAAATGGAGTACAGCTATTGTTTCACTGGTTGTACACAAAGTAGAGTCACAC
Source organism: Glaucomys volans (assembly GCA_020662805.1). Classification (NCBI taxonomy): domain Eukaryota; kingdom Metazoa; phylum Chordata; class Mammalia; order Rodentia; family Sciuridae; genus Glaucomys; species Glaucomys volans. The sequence goes on along the minus strand of JAJEJO010052832.1, from coordinate 8,550 downwards.
CATCTGTGCATTCATGCATGTACACAGGGCAATGGTATCTGTCACACATTCTGTTATTAATTTTACCCCCCACCCACCCCCCACCCCTCCCTTCCCTCTATGCTAGCTATCTTTCCTCCATTCTTGCCATCTTTCCCCCCCACATTATGCATCATCATTCATTTATCAGAGAGACCATTCGGCTTTTGGATTTTTGGGATTGGCTGATCTCACTTAGCATAACAGTTTCCAACATCATCCATTTACCTACAAATACCATAATTTTATTCTTCTTTATGGCTGAGTAATATTCCATCGTGTATATATACCACAGTTTCTTTATCCATTCATCTACTGAAGGGCATCTAGGTTGGTTCCACAATCTAGCTATTGTGAATTGAGCAGCTATGAATATTGATGTGGCTGCATCACTGAGGCAATCTGATTTTAAGTCCTTTGGGTATAAGCCAAGGAGTGGGATAGCAGGGTCAAATGGTGGATCCATTCCAAGTTTCAGAGTGAGAGATTTTAATGTAATAGGGGACCAAAAGTTCACTGATATGATGTCACATTCCACACTACAGCTAGCCTTTTAAGAAACTATCACTTGTCTAGTTTTGGTGTAGTATCTAAGAAGAAAAACCAAAATTATCTAAAGGGACCAATAAATTCTTCTCTTTTCAACTGAAATCTGTGGAAAGTTGAATTTTTTCCCCCTGTACCTCAGCAAAAATGGTATGTTGAAAGAGATTGGATGCCACAGTAGATATGAGAATCCAGCTTTCTTCCTAGTAAGCCAGACATTAAGGGAATTTGTAGAAAAATTAAAAAAAAAACGTCACTCTTTTTCTTTCCCTTTATTTTGGCACATATATGTATTTTTAGTTAAAGATTTATTTTAACTTGTAGTTGATTACTGGTACCTTCATTTTAATTCCTAATATGACAAATCTGGACAGAAGAACTCACAGAAAAAAAACTCTTTGGTACTTGATAATTATTAAGGTTATAAAGGGATCTTAAAGCAAAAAAGTTGGAAAACTGCTGCCATAGGTGATAGAAAACTACAGAAGGTTTAATGCAGCGAGGCCATGGTCAGATTTAATGTCAAGATATATTACTCCAGCTGGGCTCTTCATGACTGTAGAGAAAGATTGAGTGTACAGGGGATCGTGCTGTTAGCCCTTTATATTTGGAAGAACACCCTTTTATATATCATAAACATTAAATATGTCCAGACTATAACAAGATTTGTAGTGGGTAGGTCATTTTTTCCAGTAAGAAGCAGCATGACTTTGATCTAGAAAGGTGAAGGAACTTGCCTTTGGTTACTCAAATTATTTTTGCCAGAATTTGAATACACATATGTCTGACTCCAAAATCTTTGTTTCCCAGCACACTGTACTTTTATCCTTTGATTGTTCATTATAATACAATATTCTCTTCACTTGGACATTAGAAAAGTTATTCTATTAATAATGAAGTCTTTTCAAAGTTGCTCTTCCTTTGCTTGGTCCACCTTTTCATCCTAGGTGTCATGAAGACCAGAGGAGCAGTTTACTTCTGGGGCAAGTACATTATCAGTCACTGGGAAAAAATATCTGGAATAGTCACATTTTCCTAGAGCATGGGCCTTCATGAGAAAAAGAAGCCACTGTGCATTCCCCTACCATACACGTACATGGGCAGGCACAGTACACACGGAGCTTCACTTGGGTAAAATTGTTTTAGTTTCCTATTGATTCCACAGCAGATGACCACTAATTTAGTACCTTAAATAATACAAATTCATTTTATTACAGTTCTGGAGATCAGAAGTCCCACAGGTCTCACTAGGCTAAAAGGAGATGTGGAAAGCTGTGTTCCTTCTGGAGATTCTAGGAGAGCATCCACTATCTTGACATTTCTAACCTTTAGAGGTTGCCTACATTCCTTGGATCATGGCCCCCTTTCATTCTCAGAGCCAGAAATCATATCATTTGTTTATGCTTCATCATCACATCTCATTCTCTTCTGTCTCCCTAGTTCATTTATAGTAAGTCTCATGATTACATTGGGCCCACACAGATAATCTCCCCACTTTAAGCTTGGTTGATTAACAAATTGAATTGGTTCTCCAACCTTCTGGCCATATTCCAGGCTAAGGGATTAGGATGTGGGCATTCTTGGGACAATTATTCTGTCTACTACAGTGTTTTTTTTCACTGCTTATGCTCAATTTAAGAATACAAAAAAGCAGACCAATTTCCTCATTTTATTTGATGTGTGTACACACACACACACACACACACACGTCTAAATAGTTTTCACTTTTAGCATCTTTACTTTTCAATACTGTGCAGATGTCACTCCAAATTATGTTGTGCCCCACCCCATTCTTTGACCTGGTACTACCTAGAAAAGCAGACTTACATGACAGGAAATTGAGTGTCCTAATTCTGCTGGGGATGAGTTATTGCTAATTGGTTTTTTGAACAGACGGAATGAGGAGAGCTTCTTTCAGTTTGCAATTCATGGGGATAAATTTTATGTCAACAAAATCCATAAATATTCTTGGGGTGCCTTCTTCGATTTGGAGCATTGTCTCTCCACTTGCTCAGCAGTTTTTCCAAGTAGACGTTTTCGTAGCAGAGAAGGTAGGCAAGAAGAGGAGCCTAATGCATTTGGCCTGACTAGACATGGCTGACTCCCTTGGGAGCTTATGGTATGATCTGACTAAGGGACTGATTCTTTCTCAGTAAATCTAAAATACAACAACTGTCTTCTGATCCTTATTCAATACCCACTCAGCTTCAGTGTACTCATTTTCATAATTGCTAGATTTTTCTTTTGGTTCCACTTACTTTTGCATTTGAAACTCTTTTATTTAAAACATCCTAACATTTTAAATGCCCACATGATAGTCTATTGCATGGATTGATGCAGCTTCCCATTCTTAAACATCCATCTCTTTGTGGGAGTGGGCATGTCAATAGTTAGAATTCTGCAATGAGCTTTTACAGCAGGGTTTCTACCTTTACCACCATCGACAGTTATTTGCTGTGGAAGGCTGCCCTGTGCATTGTGGGATGTTTAGCAACATCTCTGGCCTCTACCTGGTAGATGTCAGTAGCACCCTCTCATTTGTAACAAAAACATTTCCAGATATTACCTAATATCTCCTGGGGGCAAAAATGCCTTTAGATGAGTATCACTGCCTTAGAATATATCTGTTCCTCCACTTAGATTATTTCTTCGTGACAGATTTCCAGGATCAGAATTTATGGGACAAATAAAGGTCTTCGTATGGTTCTTGATGTATTGCCAAATTAGTTTCCAAAATGGTGTATCAACTTCCCCTGCTCACCAGTAAAATCTGAGTGACCCAATTCTGCATTAACTGCAGGAGTCTCTGTTAATATCACTTTATTTTTAATGTACTGATGCTGTTACTTCACTATTATTATTTTATTTCAGTTTGTTTTTCTTGAATGCTATTAAAAATGTAATGCTATGTATGTTTGCTTATTATTTGTATTTTTTATTTTGTAAAATGTCATTTCAGGTCCTTAGCCCATTTGTGTTATAGGATTTCTGGGAGTAATTAAAGTAGGAAAAATACAGCAGAGGAATGCTTTACAGAATTGGGGCAGTCTTTTTAAAATGAGGGTTAATTCATGAATTTTTAACAAACTGTTTGTGGGTTACTTTCTTCTTTCTTCAAGATTATACTTTCATTTAGAAAAAGGCAATATCCGAGATGACCATTAAGTCTCACCTTATGATTTGCTAGTCACTTTTGGGTTTTGGTTTGTAGCATGATCTGGAATTATAGAAATGGAGTGCCTCACATGCATTTCAATATATTTAAACATTTGCTTCTGGATTATTGCCCTTTTGAGGTTCTGAGGTTTGTTTAGTCATTCATTGACTTTGAAAGCTACTCAATTATGAAATTAAAAAAATGCTTCTTACTATTGCATTCTTGAAACAAAGATGTTTGTTATACATATGGTATACAGCAATGCTTTTAAAAATAGGATGGGCTACCTTTCCTGCTTGCTTTGTTAAATGTCTCTTTTCTACCCTTACTAGGTCACATTACTACAGGGAATTTTTCCTCTCTTCCTAGAACAACACAAATACTATTAATCATCTTCTGTCTACTAGAGCTGACCAAGAAAGACTGGGGTATTCAATCTATATAGGGTTGGGGAGAGGGATCTAGGGGCACTGAGTTTAATCTTTTCTGAACCTCAAACTCTTCATCTGTACATTAAGAGATACTAAAATGAGATTTCAGGATGCATAGGAGACTTTCTGAGGTCAGTGGGGCAGCATAGCCTGTGAATCTCCTCACTGCTCTGGCCTATTACTTTTGAAGGGCTAGAAAGCTGGTGTGAAGAAATTAAGACAAACTAACACCAATACAAACACCAAGTGTCTGCACAAACAAACTCAATAGCTGGAATCATTCAGGAATCCATCTTCTACCTAGGTAGCCCCCACCCAGAAAGCATTTATAAGATGCTAAGGAATTTAAATTCTATCTTAGTAATGATAAGAATATATAATGTATAAATTGATTACATAACTCATCTATTTTGTGAATTTCCTTTACCTTAACTTTTTTCATTAGCAAAGACTTTTGATGCTCTATTGTACCAAATTTCACAGTGTCTTAGTTAAAATTCAGTTACTGAAGACTGATTTAACTTAAATATGGGATGTTTCCTTAACACGGCTCCAAATTACAGCTAAATAGACTTTTAAACTACAGTATTTCATTTTTAAAAGGAAAAAAATACAATGTAATAACTAGGCAATCTTGTTGAATCTTCTGCTGTGATGTTTTTTCTGCCTTGAAATGATCACTTCTCTCCATTTTGCCACGTTTATTGCCCCAAAAGGATACCAAAAAAGCACAAATTGCTACCTGCAACAAATGTTCTGGTAGATTTAATATCTCCACTAAGGCAGCTTCCACACCAGTTTCTGGGTTGGTACTCTAAGGAAAAGCATCCTTTCATTTCACTTGTCTTTCATTTCTCCAAAGCTGAGTCAAGCAGTTGAATCAAACAACCTGTGGACTTTTACTAACAAATCAGAAGCTGATAGCTGAGACCAATGATCCATACACTTGACCATTAACAGCCTATGGAATGCTCTTAGCTATTTTTTGCATCACACAGCTTTTGAACAGCAAAACACAAAGTGATTACACGGTACAGGCATTTGTGCTATGCCAGTGAAAATGCACATGGGAGGCAAAGGGTCACATTACCCAGGCAAGTCTCTGCCAGAGGAGGATGTTAGGAGAGATGGTGAAGAAGAGCATGAGGTCATTTAAGAGCTTCCGTTGTCTCCAATCTTCTGTAGCACCAGGTTCTGGTGGAGATTAGTAGCATTTCTTTTTATCTTCCAGAAGCTGGAAACATATAGTAAAGGAGTAAAAGATCGTGATACATTTCAGAGACCATTGGAGGAATGGTTGTGAAACCAAGTGCTGAGTCTCGGTTCTCTGTAAATGAAGATCAACTTGTTTGATCGGACATTACCTTTTTTAATTTCCTTTACATTCCACATGAAGGTGCATAAAGAGGGAAATCTGTCTTGAAAAGGATATAATTCTGATTTTTTGACATCATTTGATTCTGGTGGTGGTTGCTGTTCTCATGTTTTAAAACATCCCTATGCATGATATTTGTACTATCCTGACCACACGATAGTGGCCCCTAGCAATGGGTGCTTTGGATTAATTAATTTTCAGCATTCTGCATTTTCAAGCTAATTGGTGGTGGGATCCCATTTGTTTAATAACATTCAGTATAAAAGTATATTATGAAAAATAAAAAAAAGGTTAACAAGCCAGGGGCTTCCCTGGACAAAGTTTAAGAATGCCTTTCTCAGCAGGGTGTGGTGGCACAAGCCTGTAATACCAGGAACTTGGGAAGTTGAGGCAGAAGGATTGACAGTTCAAGGCCAGCCTCAGTAAATTAGCAAAATGCTAAACAACTTGGTGAGGCCCTGTCTCAAAATAAATATAAAAGGGCTGGAGTTGTGGCTCAGTGGTAAAGTGCCCCATACCAAAACATAAAAGTAAAATAAAATAAGAATAGTTTTCTCCTCTCTCCTACAAGGAGTTCCAGGAAATTCCAAGACAAACTATGAACCTGTTGCTTTCTATAATGTTTGGAGAGTTTTGCTGCTTCTTAGTATTCTCAGTTGTAGTCATGAAGGGCCTTAAGATAGAATCATATCTCCAAGATTAAGTTTACCACACTTCTTGGATTTAAGTTTTGGATCTGGTATTCATCTGCCATGTGATGTGAAACCTTAAAATGTTGAGCATCAATTCTCTTGTTTGTAGAATGGGAATACTGTGCTATCATAATCTTCTGGAAGCCTAATGAGGATCAACTCAAGGTTAAAAAAAAAAGAAAAAGAAAGCAATTGCAAAATGCCTAACATATAAGAGGACTTCAATTAATATTCATTGAATATACAAATGCAAGAATGACTCTGGTTGATAGCTGGGGTAATTCTCATTTTATAAATGATAAAACAAGTTCAGAGAAGTTACTTGTCCAAGGTCATACAGTTGCTCAAGCCATCAAGAGTGACCCTTGCTTTTTCCTCTTCCTTCCATCCTGCACCCTCCCAGGATTTAGTCCATTAGCAAGTTGTACCCTGAAACTTGATCTGAAATCCTGCCATTTGTCACCATTTCTGTCAAAACCACCCTGGTCAATGTCTCATACTTTATCTCTCATCTGGCTTATTTCAGCAGCATTATAATTTTACATGATATTGAGCACTTAACATAATTTGATCAGTTTTATTCCCCAGTGCCTTCTGTTTCCCTTCCCCGTCCTCCCCTTGCCTTTTCACCAGTTCCTTAACTTCAACTCTTACCTTCTCTCCTTAAAACACAAGACAGGATGATACTTTGAAATCCTAAATCAGGCCCTGCCAGTTCCCTGCATAACTCTTGCCAGTGGCCCCTACTGCAATTAGAATCAAACTCAAACCCCTCAGCAGAGCCTTGGAGACTGTATTATTTGATCTCTGTCTGTGCCTCGGGTTTAATCTCTTAGTACTCTTCCTCTTGTTCACACTTTTAATCATATCAGCCTAATTGCAACTCTTTAGACAGCCAAACCTCTTCACTGTCCCTGAGCTTCAGCACTTCTTGGAAGATGGTCCCAGCAGAACTCACAAAGTTTCTCCTTCTTATTGCTCAGATCTCCGATCAACTGTCATCTCCCCCAGAGGCTTTCTTTGACCACTTATCTAAAATAGCATCATGTCCATACCCAGTCATTGACTTCTTATCCTGCCTTATTTTCTTCCTAGTCTTTACCTGTAGCTAAAATTCCTTCATTTTTCTCCTGGGCTATTATCTGTGCTAAATGACTCCCAAAGGTCATGCATCTTTAATGTCAAAAAAGAAAACTAAAATGAAAAACCAAACCAAACCCAGAAGCAGAAACAACAACAAAAATGAAAAGCAGTAAGTGGAAGGGGCGAATCAGTTAAATACATTTTGTTCTTTAAACTTCACCAGCAAATCCACTCACTCTCAGCCAGCTGATTCATGTTCCACTGGAGACACAATCTAAGGCAGGCCTCTTTACAAAACATCCAAACCCTCAGGATACCATTTAGCAAAGAAAAAATTAGCCAACCTTGTGCCCATTTAGGACTCAGGAATAGGAATAGTGTGTATGATTTTCTCTCATTTTAACCATTACTTGCAAACTCTCCTCTACCACATCTTTTGTCAGAGCTACTGATAAGAAGCCAAATTGACTAATTTGATCTTCACCTTCTCTCTTCATCCCTGAGCAGTGCAGTTCGGATGCACTAATGAACATCAAACTGGTTCAGTGCACAGTCAATCACAAGAGGCCAAAGGAGGAGCAGAGCAGGAATCCACAATAGCCAGCGAGTTCCAGCAGAACTCGCTGGCTATTGTGGTCTATTCTTCTCATCACCATTTTTTTGGCCAAGACTGTAATGATGTCAGCCCTGGTTTATGAACCACTGCATTATGTACAGATACAGGGAGTTGACTAGCCCAGTGAAAATCAATGAGAAATGGAGAAGTGGCTCAGGGCCAGCCCAGTCACCTAGAAAACAAAGAAACTTGTCCAAGTTTAGGATCAACAGGCTTTACACTTAAGAACTCAGGACCTCACTAGTACCTCAGTGAGAGGAGGAGGGAAGTTCTTTTCAGTCCCATGCTGCAGTAAGATTGGGGTATTATTGTCATTGCTACGTCCATATAAACTGCTTAGTGAATGCTGTAATTCATTTTACAATGATTTTTTGGGTTAATTGTAAACAAGATGTCTAACCAATGCCTAAAGCCACTCCCCAGAGTGGCAGAATGGCCACTGACTAGAAGTTTTGGGCTAGCCATCCTTTACTTCCTGTTCCTTATGCCCTACCTATCACTCACAGTAGCTAAGAAGAGTTAGATTTAGCTTAGAAGCCTGGAATTGGAGCCCTTACATCAGGCAAGATTTTGAGATACTGCTTGACATAAAGCTAAATATGCTGGAATACTGTCAAAGACAGTTTTCTAAC
>JAJEJO010052830.1:0-12177 GCA_020662805.1 Glaucomys volans | reverse complement strand
AAGATGGTGCCTATGATTCATTACTGTTCAATGAGATTTAAGCAGATGTCTTCTCTGGAGGACTTCTCTTCTTAAATGAAAGGATACACCTTCATGTAGAGAAGGGATTTTTCCCTGTACTTAATGTTAATGTTATGCTTAAATGTGATGGAACCCTGGAATTCTAAAATACATAAACTAAATTGATAGAAAGGAGTGAGAAAAGGCCTGGGAACAAAAGGGCATGTTGTACCACTTATATCTCCAGATTTCTTGTAAAAACATCTATAATTTGTTACAGCATGAGTTGAGTTTTCTATGAATCGCAGCTGAATGCAATTCTAGTATTTCTAAGACAGCTCTTTCCTATTTGTTTTCTATATTCCCAAGTTCTTCTCTCTCTCTCTCTCTCTCTCTCTCTCTCTCTCTCTCTCCCTTTAATTTGTTTTAGTTGGCAATAGACCTTTATTTTATTTATTTATATGTGGTGCTGAGAATCAAATGCAGTGCCTTGCACATGCTAGGCAAGCGCTCTACCACTGAGCCACCACCCCAGCCTATCTTCTTTCTATTTTTTAATAAGACACTGATTATCTGTCCTCTGTTCATCTTTAATAATTTACATGACACAGAATTCTGACCCAACTGTCTTTAAAAATTCAATTCTGGCTTATTCATTTAAGGTAGTACCTACATATTGACTAGCTTTATCCTTGAACCCCAAAGTTATATGTCCAAAACTGTATGTGGTATACACACATGGGATCTCCACCTTCACCTTCATGTTAACTGGCTGAAACTGAACTCCTGATCTCATCTACTGCATATCCAGCTCCAATTGACTCAAATCAACTCTAATCACATCTAACCTCCTCCAATGCCTTAATACATGTCATTACCATTCTTCCAGAAACCTAACACAGGCACTTGTGTGCCACTGTTGTCCCTTCTTCACTTTCCATCTCTGGTTGCACACTTCTTATTCTCAAATAATTTTTAAATCAATTTCCTTCACTTGGTTTCCATTGTCATTTTAATATGCTTTACTTTTTCATATTTTCTCATCCTGATAACTAAAAGGTTATTTATTGCATGATATCTTTGCTTCCTTTTTTCCCCAAGTTCAGACTCTTCTATACTCTGCTTCCAAAGATAAACATATAAAGATCAAATATAGTCTTGTGATTTTGTAACTGAAATCCTTTGATGGTTCTAGCAAGGGGAAATTCCACATGATACCATACAAAACTCTGAGTGAAGAAAGCATAGTTTGATTTCAGAGGCTATTTCCATAACAATGTTAGGAAATCTATATACCATGCTGTTAATGGGTAAGCTTCAAAATTAATATCTGATTAAACATCTTAGTAAAATAGGAAGTGCTTAAAACATTTTATTCAGGTGATTTTGGGGATTTTTAAACTGTCAGTTTCTGATTATTGATAAAACATTAAATTTAAAATGTAAGGAAGAAATCCTGGTAGTAATAATATATTACAAATTAGACAGGAAGATTAAGTCAAGTAATACCATTGAAAAGGTAGTGAAATTGTAATCATCGCTTCTCAAACCACATAACTGTCTGCCTATTAGAACACTAAATAGAAAATACTAAATTTAATGATTATTTAAGGAAATATTAAAAACTCAGTAGCAACCTGCTAAAATATAATAAAATATGTTAAAAAGGAAACTTGAAATATATGTATTACATTGAAATATATATATTTATTTCTGATACATTTGAAATCCTAAGAAGATGGGAATTCAAACCATGCTAATAGAAAAAAGAAGACTCAAAGTTTAAAAATACTAATTCTCTCTAAACTAATCCTAGGATTAAATGCAATGCTGATCAAGAGCCTAGTGGATATCAAATGGAACAATGCAAAATGAATCAAAGTACACCCCAAAATCAGGGACATTATGAAAAGGAAACATAATGAGAGTTAGAAGAGGAACTGAATGATTTCTATAAAGTAAATAAGAATATATCATAATTCTACAATATTAAGGAATGATAATTTGACTAAATTGAACAGAATAGGGAATAAAAATCACTCTAGAATTAGAAATGTATTAGGGAATTTAGCATATACAAAGCATGATTATGTAGGAAAATGAAGGATTACTTAAAAAGTTATAGTATTTGATAATTAAACATGCATATCAATATTGTGGTGCTACTGAACTTCTTATGGAAAAATAACATCTGGACTTGTAGAAGGAGTTAAGGTAAAATACAGTTAGAGAATTTTTTTTAACAAGTGTGTGAATGAATTTTTTGAACTTGAAATTAAGAAGACATTTCTAAATTTATTCCAAATTCAGGAGCTGGACTCCATTTTTAATAATTTCCTGAACAGATGATCATACCTGTGGCTGCTGAGGCCTGGGAGGCAGGGCTGCTCAGTCCACCTGAGGGGAAGGTGAAGTGTGGGCTCACTGCAGAGGGCTATGCATTAATAACCATCACTCTAAGCTGTGCCCCAATTGTCCTCTGTCATGGAGTAAACTTTAATTAATAAACAAACAGACAAATAGAAAAAAAGTATTGAAAGTTCCTTTGTTTAATTGTATTACTGCAATATTAAGTGGAAACCAATTATTCAAGAGTAAGGGACCAATTAGGTAAGTCAATGGATAAATTCCTTCAATGCAGGCTTTACAAGTGATTATTAAGTCCATATTAATGAGTACAGAAAGATTAAGTCCAGTAAATCAAGGAAACAGTTGTAGAGTGTATATCTTTTTATTTTGGGGGAGCAGATAATATTTTGGATTAGTAAATATTCAGTAGTTACTAAAAATTTCTACAGGTTTTGGGATTTTAATAACTTTATGCCTATTCCTTTCTCCACAGCTTAATTTTCTCTTTTTAAAGATATTATTTATTGCTTTTTAATTTAAAAACAAGATGTATCAAAATTAATGCAGGGAAAAAGAAAAGTTGTATGGAGCAATTTCCTTGTTAAACACTGTGCAATACTTTGTCACACACAGTAAGTCCTAAATGAATGTTATTCATCAATATTTGATAATATTTAGGAAAGAGACCTAGAGTTTTTCTGAGTAGGAACAGTGATTGAATGGCTGTGGCAAAATCTAAACTCTCATGCCTTTTCATGTTGTATCAGTAAGGAGGTAATAGCCAATATAGAGATATTGCTTTTAAATTTTATGATCCTAGTCTTCAGAGAGAAAAGGGATGGAAGAATCAAAGTATTTCACGAACCGCTTCAAAGTATTACAGCTTTGAAGAATGTTTTGAGTTCATCTCATTACGTAATTTCAACTCTGAGGAAAGACCAGAGGATACAAAACAGATTGAGTGTATAATTATTCAATGAAGTGAGCTAATAAAGAAAAACAGACAATGGGGAGCAAAAAAAGGGGATGTGGAAGATAATAATTCAACCTGATGCTGAAGAATGAAAGGATGGGCACCCCACCTACCTGTGCCAGCAGAGCTCACCTCAGCATCTGCAAGGCAGGAGACACGCAAAGAGATTTGCTCCTTTTCAGAGTCCTCATTACCTCTCAGGACACACAGCTTAAATAGTTCTTATCTTTAGGAATAAATCCAATGATCAGGGCTGGAATAATGAATATCTGTTGCAGAATTTGCTTTTTGTAGAAACAGTGTTCCTGCACATTGCTCTCCCCAGGGTCCAAGTGTCATTAGCTGTAGAATTGAGTAAAATGGAAACTGACCAATTCCCTGTGATGAGCAGTAATTATGTGACTCTGAAAATACTTTTTCACATTAGAAACTAAATATTTATTGGATTTTTGAAAGTTATCAAAATCAGTAATTATATTCATTTGGCATTAATATCAGATTAAGGACCAAATGCTACAATGTCGCCTTAACTGTTCATTCTACTTAGAGTTTGAGGAATGTTGAATTAGGATTTGAGAAATATAGGAGTGCGAGAATAGAATATTAAAAAAAAATCTTCACTTGGAGCTTTAATACCTAAAATTATTCTATGTTGAAGTCTTTTTAAAAAATTGTTTTAATTTAAAAAGCAATGTATATTCATGGATTAAATATATATAAAGAGGGCTTTTCTTGGTCTTCCAAAACTAGTTATTGAAGCATCACAATGGCTTCCTTGCAGGTTTTCTTTGACTTGTATCTATACAGGTGTTGCTTGGGATCCTTTCAGTTCACTGGAATGAACTAAATTATTCCATTTCTGTTTAAACAAAGAGAAGCTATTTTATTAAGGTGAGCTGTTTTTTTTTTTTTTTTTCCGGAGGTATTAGTTTCCAGGCATCAGTCATCTTTGGACAAAATAGAAGAACTTTTTGTGATAAAAATATTTGTTAATTCTCTGCATATAAGCTAGAAACATTGATTACAAAACAATGAGAATATAAAGAATCTGAGAATTAATGAAAACGGAATGTAGTGTAAGAAGTCTGAATTGTACAGAAAAGAAAATTCAAGACAAGAAAGCACTGTGGAAACAGTATATAAGAGGTAAAGCAGATATTTATATAAAATTAAATAATAAGTATTTATTATTTCCAGCCAGACCTCAATATAAAAGAGTAAGAGAGTTGATCCAGAAAAAAGGAATTAAGGATATAGTATTTATCAACAACTTTTTACTTTTCATATTAGTAACGGATGCCATAACCAAAAGAGAGGCAATATTTATATATAATTACAATATTTGTTTTCCATATAAACTTTGACATGACACCCTTTGAAATTAAAAGCTCTCAATTGCTTTAACTTCTTAACCTCCTCACACTGAGACTAATGACTTCCTTATGCTGAGGACCTACTTTTTCTTGTTTTAGTTGCAGGGTCTTTGTTCTAGTGACTAAGTCTTTGATGCACTTTGAATTTTGTGCAGACTGAGAGATAGGGGTTTAATTTCATTTTGCTACATATGAATTTCTGGTTTTCCCAGCTCCATTTGTTGAAGAGACTATTTTTTCTTCAGTGTATGTTTTTGGCACCTTTGTCTCATATGAGATAACTGTATTTATGTGGGTTTGTCTCTGTGTCTTCTATTCTATACCATTGGTCTACATGTCTATTTTGGTACCAATATTATGCGATTTTTTTTTTACTAATGGCTCTGTAGTATAGTTTAAGGTCTGGTACTGTGATGCCTCCTGCTTCACTTTTCTCACAAAAAAATTTAATTTCATGATTGCTTTTTCTATTTCAATGAAGAATGTCATTGGAATTTTAATAGGAATTGCATTAAATCTGTATAACACTTGTGGTAGTATGGCCATTTTGACAATGTTAATTCTGCCTATCTAGGAGCATGGAAAATCTTTCCATCTTCTAAGGTCTTCTTTATTTATTTCTTTAGTGTTCTGTAGTTTTTATTGTAGAGGCCTTTTACCTCTTTTGCTATATTGATTCTCAAGTATTTTTTTTTTTTTTAGCGTATGGGGTAGTTTTCCTAATTTCTCTTTCAGTGGATTCATCACTGATATATAGGAACACATTTGATCTATGGCTGTTGATTTTATATTCTGCTACTTTGTTGAATTCATAAATTAGTTCTAGAAGTTTTCTGGTGGAATTCCTTGGATCTTCTAAGCATGGAATCATGTCATCAGCAAATAGCAATAGTTTAAGCTCATCTTTTCCTATTTATATCCCTTTAATTTTTTTCTTCTCTCTGATTGCTCTGGCTAGATTTTCCAGGATAATGTTGAATAGAATTGGTGAAACAGGGCATCCTTGTCTTGTTCCAGTTTTTAAAGGGAATTCTTTCAATTTTCCCCATTTAGGATGATGTTGGCCTTGAGGTTAGCATAGATATCTTTTTACAGTGTTGAGGTATGTTCCTACTACAACTATTTTTTCTAGTGTTTTGAGCTTGAAAGGGTGCTGAATTTTGTCAAATGCTTTTTCTGCATCTATTGAGATGATCATATGATTTTTGTCTTTTTAAGTCTATTGATGTGCTAAATTCCATTTATTGAATTCAATATGTTGAACCTACCTTGCATCCCTGGGATGAACCCCACTCAATTGTGATACACTATCTTTTTAATATGCTTTTGTATGTGATTTGCCAGAATTTTACTGAGAATTTTTGCATCTATGTTCATCAGGGATATTGGTCTGAAGTTTTCTTTCTTTGATGCATCTTTGTCTGGTTTTGGTATCAGGATGATACTAGCCTCATAGAATGAGTTTGTAATAAGGGTTCCCTCCTTTTCTGTTCATGGAACAATTTGAGGAGTGTTAGCGTTAATTCTTCTTTGAAGGTCTTATAGAACTCAGCTGAGAATCCATCTGGTCCTGGACTTTTCTCGATTAGTAGGCTTTTGATGGCGTCTTCTACTTCATTGCTTGATTTTGATGTCTAAACTTGTATGTCCTCCTGATTCAGTTTGGGTAGGTCATTATGTTTCTAGAAATTTGCCAATGTGTTCAATATTTTCTATTTTATTTGTGTATAAATTTTCAAAATAGCTTCTGATTATCATCTGTATTTCCATAATGTCCATCATGATATTTCTTTTTAATCACAAATTTTAGTAATTTGAGTTTTCTCTATCATACTCTTTGTTAGTGTGGTTAAAGGTTTATAAATTTTACTCATTTTTTCAAAAAAACAACTTTTTTGTCAATTTTTGAATTATTTCTTTTGTTTCACTTTCACTGATTTCAGCTCTGATTTTAATTATTTCTTTTCTTCTTTTTTTAGTGTTGATGTTTCTTCTTTTTCTAGGACTTTAAAATGTAACGTTAGGTTATTTATTTGGCTATTTTCTATTCTTCTAATAAATGAGCTCAGTGCAGTGGAACTTTCCTCTTTGAACTGTCTTCATAGTGTCACAGAGATTTCTATAAGTTGAATTAATAAAATTCTCATTTACCTCAAGTAGTTTTTAAAATTCCTTCATGATTTCCTCAGCAATCCATTCATCATACAATAGCATATTATTTAGTCTTCAGGTGTTGGAATAGTTTCTATTTTAAATTTAATGATTTATTTTTAATTGCATTCCTTTATGATCTGATAGAATGCATGGTAGTGTCTATTTCTTTGTATTTACTAACAGTAGCTTGGTGGCATAATGTATGGTCTATTTGAGAGAAGGATTCATGTGCTGCTGAAAAAAAAGTGTATTCACTCCTTGATGGATGAAATATTCTGTATATGTCTGTTAAGTCTAAATTATTGATTGCATTATTTAGTTGTATTGTTCCTTTGTTTAGTTTTTGTTGTTGCACAATAGGGTGACCTTAGATAATAATAATGTATTCTATATTTTTAAAAGAAAATGGGTTTCTGAGTTTTCATAATACTTATATGAGAAATGTTTGATGTGCTACCCTTATTTAAACACTAGACAATGCATACTTATATTGATATATCTTATAACCCCATTAAAACCTGCAATTTTATATTACATGTCAGTTAACAAATTAATTTTCAAATAAATTGATAAATAAATAGTCATATTGCTAAGACATGCCAGAGTGGTTCTTTACAAGATGAGGGGAAAGGAAGGAGAATGGAATGGAGTAGCCTCAGACTGCACTGCAGCTCTGATGAAGTCCTAGTCAGGTTGATAGGCACTCTAGGGCAAAGACTGGTCCTTAGTGGAATTCTGCCTTGGGCGGAAATGCCCGGGCTCTGGCACACTCCCTGTTGTCCATCACTGGATTGAGGCACCCAGGACAGGGATGCCCATGTGAGTGCTGCTGTAGAACCTGCAATGGAAACAACTGGATGCTGTCAGCAGCTGCATTCCTTGAAGCAAGGGGTGTCTTGCGGGGGCCCAGAGAGGCATGTTTCTGAGGATATGCTCAGTGTTAGCTGTTTCTTTCCTGTGGTATCGTGGCCCTTGCCATTTGAAACTTTACTGAATTTTGGTGGTGCTCCTACTTTGATTTTAACAGAGGCCCATTTCTATTTGTTGATATCTCTTTGTTTCTGAAAAATGATTTGTAATGGTTTGGATATAAGGTGTCCTCCAAAAACTCTTGTGTGAGACAATGAAAGAAAGTTTAGGGGAGAAATGAATAGGTTATGGGAATCTTAAACCAATTAGTGAATTAATTCCCTGATTGAAGGGTGTGACTGGAGGAGATGGGTCTTTGGAGGCATGTCTTTGGGGCATATATTTTGTATCTGGCAAGTAGAGTCTCTTTCTCTGCTTTCTGACCATCATGTAAGCCACTTCCCTCTGCCCACACTCTTCCACCATGATATTCTGCCTCACCTTGAGCCCCAGGAACAGAGCCAGCTGCCTATGGATTAAGATCTCTGAAACCATGAAACCCAAAATATGCTTTCTTCCTCTAAAATTGTTCTTTTAGTGATGGCAGTGAAAAAACTGACTAAAACAGAAATGGGAACAAGAAGTGGGGTCATTGTTGTAACTACCCTGACCATGTGGTTCAGAAGCTTTTGGAGCTTTTTGGAATTTGTAGGAGGAATTTGGGCAAGTTTAGTGATGCAAGTTGGAAAAGGTTTAGACTGTTGTAATCGGAGTACAATGGGCAATTCTGGTGGAAGTTCAGTAGACCAGAATGCATATAGGACTGTGCAAAGTAAAGACAGGGCTCATGAGATTTCAGAGGAGAAGGAGGACACACTTCTAATTGTATTAGAGGTTGTTCATATTATGTTCTGGCTGAGAAGTTGTCTATGTTCTTCCTGTATCCTGAGACTTTCTGTGAAGCTGATTTTAAAAATGATGAACTTAATCTGGCAGAAGAAATTTCTAGGCAGCAAAGCATTCAGGTGGTGGCATGGATATTGCTGGAGATTCTTAGCCAAACTTACTGTGATGATTAGGAGTAGAAAGTGAGCAGATAGATTTGAAAATCTTGGGCTTGAAAGGTAGAAGTAAAACTGGGGCTAAGGAAGTTGCAGTTATGTTAAAGACATTACTGCCACTAAAGAAATGATGAAGACTTTGCCCAGAGCTGGTCAGAAAGATGGCTTGAGGGCATTTCAGACTTCAGGGCATTTCAGGAATTGGCAAGACCCCACCCATCTCAGGGAAGTAAAAGTAAAATTCTCTCAAGCAGAGATCAGTGGGGCACTCTGCTTGCACAGGATGGCATAGGGAGTTTTTTCAACCTGCTCAGCTACGCAGGGTCCACAGAGGCTTGGCTACTTCTCGAGATGGTGGCAGACCTTGGGGTCAATCATGTGGTGCTGGTTCTGTAGGAATGCAAGATGCTGGAGTTAGATTGTCATGGAGGCTTCCACCAAGATTTCAAAGGAATGTCTGGGAGGTCAGGCAAAATGCATCAGGGTCAAAATCCCTGCAGGTTTCCCCCAAAAGGACAATGTGTGGAGATATACGGAGGAAGCTGCAGCTGCAGTGCAGACCCTGTGAGATTAAGAAAAGCCAGTACCATGGAATGTCATCCTTGGAAAGCTGCAGGAATTGAGCAGAGACAAGCCATCAGAGAGGCCATGTGAGCTGCAAAGCAAAGCCACAAGCCCTTTGGATAGAACATCATGATACCAACTGCTCCAGATGCCAGATGCAGAATTAGAGGACTTGTTTGCCCAGGTGGGTTTTGGTTTTGCTTTGGTCCTATTATGGTTTGTATGTGAGGTGCCCCCCAAAAGCTCACCTGTGAGACAGTGTAAGAGAGTTCAGAGAAGAAATGATTGGGTTGTAAGAGTCTTAACCCAACCAGTGATTGATTTAATCCTCTGATAGGGATTGACTGAGTGGTGACTGGAGTGGTAGGGTGTGGCTGGAGGAGGTGAGAATTGGTGCATGGTTCTGGGTATGTACTTGTATCTGGCGAGTGGACTCTCTCTCTGCTTCCTGATTACCATGATGTGAGCTGCTTCCCTCTGCCACACTCTTCCACCATGTTATTCCTGTCTCACCTGGAGCCCTGAGGAATGGAGTCGGCTGTCGATGGATTGAGACCTCTGAAACTGTGAGCCCTCAAATAAACTCTTCCTCCTCTACAGTTGTGCTGTTGGGGTCATTTAGTCACAGAAGTGAAATAACTGACTAAAACAGGTCCCATCCCTTCTTTCTATGCCCCTGTTTTTCTGAATAGCAATGTTTACTCTGTACCTTTATAAATATATTTGACACTTGTAAATTGCTTTTGATTTTTATAGGAGCTCATGATGTGAGCTTGCCCTAGGTTTCACAGGAGACTTTGGACTTGAACTTTTGGGTAATCTTGGAACTTTGAGACCATGGGGACTCTTGGCAAGGGACTAAATGTATTTTGTATTGTGAGATGGTCGTGGCTTTTGGGGAGCAGAGGTGAAATGTTATGGTTTGGATGTGAGGTGTCCCCCAAAAGCTCATGTGTAAGACAGTGCAAGAAGTATTGGATGTGAAATGATCGGGTTATGAGAATCTTAAACCTATCAGTGAATTAATCCCCTGATGAGATTAATTGAGTGGTAACTGAAGGTGGGCAGTGTGTGGCTGGAGGAAGTGGGTCATCAGGAGTTTGCCTTTTGGGTATATATTTTATATTCTACTATGATGTTCTGGCTCACCTTGAGCCCTAGGGAATGGAGCTGGATGTCTGTGGACTGAGATCTCTGGAAGTGTGAGCACCCAAATAAAATTTTCCTCCTTTAAAATTGTTCTTGTCAGGTTTTTTAGTCACAGCAGCAAAAAAGCTGACTAAAACACAGTTTGATCTAGTTTTATATCTGTTTTCATGCTGTTTCCTGCATGTCACCACAGTTGCCATCTTTTAAGAAAAACAAATAAATAGGAAATATTATATACTAAATGCTATTATGAATAGTAGACCATTTTAGACTTGAGCACCATATAGAAGGGATATCCAACTTTTGAACAAAAATATTGTCTGTGAAGAGCAGTAGTATATTTCTGTTTTATTTAGTTCTCTTGCCCTGTCTAGGCCTGGCAATAAACTGGAAGTGCAATATTGAGAAGAAGCATGTCTTCTCACTTCAAATCTTAGGGGGAGAATGCTTCCAATATTTTAACATTCAAGTAACTTGAGTTAGAGATATTTTGTAAATACCCTTTATCAGGTTGGGGAACTTTTGTTCTATGTCTTCATTTATATTTTTATCATAAACCTACATTAGATTTTATTCATTGTTTTTTCTATACTTATTGAGATGTTTATTTGATTCTTTTTTTAGCATACAATAGATTTCTAATTTTCCAATTAGCCTTTCACTCTCGGAATAAAATCAATTTTTTCAGAATATTATTCTTAAAATTTACTGTCAGTTTCTTGATTTTTTAAAATTTATACTTTTGAGCATGAATAGCATATAATTTTCTTTTCTTCATTCTTTGTCCAGTTTTTGAGTCAGATTTAGGCTCAGCTTTTTGGACAACATCTCAAAAGCACAATTAGAGAAACGGGATTTCATTAACTAAAAACTTCAATGCATGTTGATGGGCATGAATAGCATAAAATTTTTGGTCACAGCAGTGAAAAAGCTGTCTAACACGGTGCCAGCTGGGAGTGCTGTTTTCTCCAAGGGAATAGGACGAGGCTCCTAGAAAACTGGAGCTCAGTTCTTGCCCGAGGAGTGAGATATTGCTTTGACAAGCAGGTATGGCAGGCAGAGGGAAAGCCAAACTAGAAGTAAGCAGGAGAGAGTTAGTCCTTTCCTCCTTCTCAGTGTGGGATTCTCCTTGTGGTGCACCCGATTGTCCAAGAATACAAGGAAACCAGAAAGGAATCTGAAATGTGGGTCACAGAGAAGCAGCCAACTATGAAGATGCAGTTTTTGAGATGAGTCAGTAATAATTGGGACAGCAAATGTTTTGATTGCAACATGAATTTATTTAACAGATACACTAAGATGTTCTGGCTTTAGTAATAGTCTTTTTATAATAAATTTCCTATTTCCTGCAAATTTTTAAATATTTGGTATGAAGTTGGGCATATATTCCCCTATAATATCTGTAAGGACTGAAGCATCTGTAGACTGATAATATTTTCATTCCTGGATTTGATTATTTGTTCCTTGTTCCTTTCTTTCTTGATCAGTCTTGTTAATGTTTTTTGTTTTTTTTTTTGTTTTTTTCTAATTTAAGGCTTTCCTGATCATTTTATTTGTATACATTTGTATACATTGAGTTGATTTCTAAAAATTTTTATTTTTAGTTAATATTTTATTTATTTTCCATCTTACATATTTGAACAGCTTTTATTCTTTTTTAATTTTTTTTTATTTTTACAGACTTCATTTTAATTCATTGTACTCA
>JAJEJO010052828.1:97481-109057 GCA_020662805.1 Glaucomys volans | reverse complement strand
ACAATTGCTTATGTTCTACCTTGGCTTAGAGAAAATCCAGGTCAAAGCCATCATTCTTTTTTTTTTTTTTTTTGGAACCAGGGATTGAACTCAGGGACACTCGGCCACTGAGCCACCTCCCCAGCCCTATTTTGTATTCTATTTAGAGATAGGGTCTCACTGAGTTGCTTAGGGCCTCGCTAAGTTGCTGAGGCTGGCTTTGAACTCACTATCCTCCTGACTCAGCCTCCTGAGTTGCTTGGATTACAGGCGTGCGCCACCACATCCGGCTAAAGCCATCATTCTTAACAATCCTGACTAGTAGCTTAAAACTGACCTGGATGTCTTTCAGTAACTCAGGTACAACTAAAAGTTACAGCAAAAGTCAGAGACAAATTTCATTGTAGATTTTTAGTTGAGTCACTTCTATTATAGGGATTATAGTTCATTTGGTTCGCTTAAATAATATACTAACTTTCTTTTCACTTTGCCTAGATGATTAAGGATATTCTCATTTCAGAGAAATTTTCATGGTCATATGAGGGCTACATGATCTAATGATGGTATTCCTTGAATACTTGAATATCTCTGCTATCACTTCTAAGATGTAACCATTTTGCTTCCATTAGGGAAACAAGTCAATATGTGCTCTTCTTCACAAAATTGCAATCCTGAGAGTACATGGGCATAAAAAGGAAGCAGTGTTTTCAATTATTAGGGCCTCTCAAAGTGACTTGTGTCACTTGAGGGCAAAGATCAACAAGACCTCCAACAGGACCTTTTGGCAAGATGGTTCATTTCAAATATTTGAAAATGCTCTTGATTTTGGAATGGCTCCCTGAGGGCAGTCAGTCCAGGATATTGTGTGTGTTTTTTTCTTTTTTCTTGTTGCATTATAATTGTATATAATGGTGGAATTTGCTGTTACATACTAACACATTCACAAAATATAACAATATAATTTGGCTAATATCCCTCCAGCACTCCGCCCCCACCTCTCCTTCCACCCACTGGTCATCTTCCTCTATTTTACTGATTTCCCCTTGCTTTTGATGTGATCATTCCCCAACTTTCTTTTCCTTTTTCTTCTGTAGCTTCACATATAAGAGAAACATGACCTTTGACCTTCTGACTTTGGTTATTTCACATAACTTAATGGTTCCAAGTTCCATCCTTTTCCTGCAAATGACATAATTTTATTTTCTTTGTGACTGAATAAAATTTCAAAATTTTACCAGATTTTGTTCATCCATTCATCTGACCATGGATACCTAGCATAGTTCCATAATCTGGCTATTGTAAATTGTGCTGCTATAAACATGTGTATTCATAACTGATTAGAGGAAACCAGGTAGAAGCTGCTGTGGTTTTTGAACCTCAATGCAGGTTATGAAGAAGACAAACCACACAAACATACACACACACACACACACACACACACCCACCCCATATATACCAACCACTGTTGTTAAAATGTCTCCTTTCTCTTCTGTATTTTGAAAAAGTGTGTAAACTTAATAGTGAAGAATGACTATTGCATATTTTTGCAAAAATATAGTCATAGAATATGAGGAAAGTTTTATCTTGGGGAGAATAGCATGGATGCTCAATAAAAATCTATCATTTTCTATTGATCTGTTTTAGTCAAATAACCCAGTGGTCCTAAAATCAGCTTGGTTTAATCTTTTTCTGTTTTATATTGGCTTCATTGCAAAAGAAATTTTCAAAAATTCACTTTAAAAAGAAGCATTATGTATGATACAAAAGTAAAGCATTTACCCCAAATAAAGAGGCTGTATGTTATGCTGAAAACTACACTGAACTGGGCTCTCACATATTTAAAATTTCTTTTTATGTCTTTGTACATATTTTCCTATTTGAAAAATGAGTAGACAAGCTGATCATTAACATTTCTTAAGATCTAATCACAGATTATTATAAACAACTCCTAAAAAGTTTGGCTGAGTATGCATTTACCACTCTGTAACAAATATATTTCAATTATGAATTATTGGGGGGCTTTGCCTAGTCAAACTAGAAAACCAGGACTAGAAATCCATAAGCAAATTGTTTTATACACTACAAATTTCCATTATTCCCATTTATTCTCTGGATTTCTATAGTAGTATCAGTACAGATTAAAGTATTTTTGATAAACCAGTTAATCAAGTAGTTAGGGAACTCATAGAAAAGATATGGAGAAAGAGAAATGTGGCAGAGGAAACACTGGTTTTTTGTTTGTTTGTTTTCTACGAATAGAAAGCTTCTATCTTCTCCAGTGCACCCCAACCCATTTTTCTAGACAGTTATGTACTGGTATATTTCTGTTGCTGCTTTACCTAACCCCAGTAATTTCCCATAGCTGTACTCTAGCCTTTGAAAATGATCCCTTTATTAAAATATTTTTAATTACCCATGGAACCTGCTGTCCTTTTCTCCCAGGCTCTGATTGATGCAGTAAGCTTGATGTAATTATTATCACTATTATCATATAGAGAATCTCACCACATGGAATTTTATGGTTTTCCTAGTGTCTTATGGTCAGTAAGTTATGAAGCAAAGACTAGAACCAAGGTCTTCTCATTCTGGTTACCTTTTACTTAACCAGGCTTTTTGTTTTCTCTTCAATTTTCTTGACCTCAGTTTGCATATCTAAAATTTTTGAACTTGAGTTTACAGAACTAAATAATACTGAGGATTCCTCCCTCTGAAAATTCAGTGATTTAATAATTGCTACTCAGTGTAATATTTGGCATATGAATCTGAAAGAGGACTTTGTCTCTCCCCATATCCCAGAGGTGTTTGCATATATCACTGGGCAATTCTTGTGTGTTTCTGTGCAGAGTTATAAAACATAATTTACTTCTGGATAGAATAGGCATACATTGAGGAAGACAATGTTTTCCATGTGGAATTTCACGTTTTTAAAGTTTGGAAGCTATTTCATGTAAAAAAAAATTAAAAACCCATAAATTTCAATCTCAATATGCTTATGCTTGGCCAAATTAATCTGGCTTCCTGTTTGTAATTTAGCTCCTGAAATGTCTTTTATCATATCATCCTTTAATAATCATGCTGGCATTTAAAATATTTTCTCTTGCATTTAATATATTCCCCATTCAACATCTTAAATTGAGTTCTTATATATCCTATTTCTATATCTCAATCAATTTAGAAGTTTGCATAGTTGTACCTAGTCTGTCCTGTCTAATTTTTACTTCCTGCCATTCATGCATCCTGGGGCCAAACCTTCCTTTTTTGTGTGACTTTGACTTTTGATTAGACTGCTAGCAACTGTCATTTACCCTGCTCACTTGCAGTGTATGTTGAGAGGAACCTACTCACCAATATCTAATCAATCTGGGTGTACCGTCAGATTGAGCATCTTCTCCTGACATTTCTTGGCCTTCTGATTCCTCCCATTATAAATGTTGACTCTCCAATCAACTTCTCACAAGTTTGGTACTCCTGTGTGAAAGAAAGGAAATTAATCCACCTTGTTCCATTACAAACCTCCACTGATCAAAAGCTGACTTACTGAAATATATTTAAACGGAGAGCAGTAGAGGTAGCTTTGGAATAGTTCACTGTTGGCAGCAATACTGTATTCTTTTTCCATTTACAGAATTTTGCCTGTGGAAAATGGAACAGCTACACATTTAGATGGAAAACTTTTATAAGTAATGAGATTTTAGAATTTAAATGAGAGAGACATTTAAGCACTCTTGCTTCTAAATTTTCAAGTTAAATGGTCAAAAGTAGTCATCACATTTATAGCTCTACTGAGGTCAATCAAGTTTCCTCAGGCTATTAGAGACAGACAGAGCTAGGGTTTTTGAATTTTGACTACTAATTCATTTCGCTACTGATGAATGCCTCATTGTCAATCAAAATGAATAAATAACTACTTTCTAATTTCTTTGAAAATGAAATTAGATTATGTGAAATAATTTATATTGAGTATTTCCTAAATAAGATGTTTTCAAATAGGTAGTATTCTCAGGATAAATAAAAGCATGCAATACCTTAGGGAAAACATACTAAGCATTTAAATGCTATAGTCCAAAGGAAGTCCTTCCTCAAGGCAAAGCACTGCTTTCTTCTAGAGGTGACACCACAGAACAGACACATGGCAAATCATTATTTAAAATATGAATTAAAACTAATATAATAAATAATTTTTATTAATTTCAATTTTGATCAGATGGAACTTTCTATAGTCTCTTTAAATGAATCCCGTGGAGAGTTATTTTAAATATGTCTATCTGAACAAAATTCTCTATGAGAAAAGCAGATATTCTGGAGTCATTTACTTTGTAATTAAGGAGATTTTTATGGAAGTTCAGAAAGGCTTTAAAAATGTCGCAAGAAGGGAGCATGCTAAAACGCATTTAACAGATTTTTTTTTAGAGAATACAGAAAATTTTTAAAATCAAACATTCTGAAATGTTTTCAGCACTACTATTGGGTGATTTAATGTTAGCATTGCTCTGTTTTATCATTGCTGTTTGTTTTCACACACTCAGACTAATAGATTTACACTTAAAAGACAAGCCTCCTGTCCTAATCACTTATGTCACATTAAGTGAAACCATGCAATTTGAGGTTATGCTGCCTAGCAAAATCTAATGAATATAAAAACTAATCCTAGTAGCAGTGTATCAGATTATTTCTCTAAAGAAATGATGCTAGATAGCTTTTTACCAGGAGAGGTTATTTTTCAAGGAAAGAATTCTGATTGAAATATTATAGCTGTTCAAATCTCAAGGCCTTCTTTTCCTTAGGAGTTTTCCTCAGGTGTCCTCATTTTAGCACAATATTAGAACCCTCTCCCGCTTTGGTCTTAACAAAGAGAAGAAAGATGATTTAGTGAAGACAGTTGAGAACTTGTTGACACATCCTCTGTGTATGTCTCCTATGTTTTTATTTATCATTCTTTTATTTATCACTGATTCATTGACTTATTCATTGTACAGATACCTCATTTTTGAAATAATAACGTACCTAAACTTTAAGAAAATTTCAAGTACAAAATAGTGCACTCATGATTTATTAATGCCTTTAAAAAATACAAACATGTAATTTTTGTCATAATGAACTTTTTGTCCAGGTATGGTTGGTGCACCTGTATTCCTCCTACTTGGGAGACTGTAGGAAGACAGAAAGCTTGAGTTCAGTCTGGGCAAATTGAGGGAAACTCGATATCAAAATAAAAGGTAAAAAGGGCTAAGGCTATATAGCTCATTGGGCAGGCACTTGCTTAGCATGTCCAAGACCCTGGGTCTCATTCCCAGAGCAGCATAAATAAGCAAAAATCTTAACGTCCTTGGTTAAAGATTTTCCATATTTGGGTTGCGGATGGAATGCTTGCCTAGCATATGTGAGGGTCTGGGTTTAAAAAAAAGGTTTTATATATTTACCCAAATGTAAATTTAGATATTTACAAGTTATATTGATTTTGGAATAAGCAACATGTTCATCTTTTAAAGTTCCCCTTTGTCTAGAGCACACAGATAAATACCATATAATTTGAGAATTGGATTTCACTGTTAATTAGATACTGAGAAATGCATTATCTACCACTGGCATTAACTTGTTTCAAATGTATTAATTCACTTAATAGTCGAAGATCTTACAAGTTGGAAATTGTATTAACACTTTTCAGATGAGTAAAGAAATTTGGAGTTGCTAAGTGATCTGATCAAGGTCACAAAGCTACTAAGAACAAGATTCTGATGACTTCCATCATTCTGATCAAACTCTGAGCAAGGAAGTACTTGATTTTGTCTTTTTCTTTAGTGAACTTATGCTGCATTTTACTTCAAAGTCCAACTTTTTAGTTCGATGCTTAAATTAATTTGAAGTCTGTATTTGTGTTTCAATTTAAGAATAGCAACTACAGATGCCTTTTGAAAAAAATTATAAAATAAAATCACAAGATATTTTGCAAGATGTGAAAGAATAATAGTTTGTATGAATTGCTATTCCATTTAATTTATAGAAAGTGCTATTCCATTTAGTTTATGGTATACTTTTCTTATGAAAATACATTCCATGTTAGCCTATTGTCAGATTACAGAAAAAGTATGTTTCTACACTTAAAGCTTTTTGAGCAAATGTTACTTTAATCAGACCTAAATTACAAAAAAAAAACCTCTAAAAGTTAATTTCTAACTCATGAGATAGACTGACTTTCTCAGAGACATGTATTTACATTTCATAAATGGATGTTACCTAGGGCCAGGAAGAATTTCCTGCCTTGCAAAGTTGGAGAAAATGGTTTTGTGGAGAACTCAGAATCCTACTCCTTAGATTTTCAAGAAGTCTCTTTGTCATAGGGAAGGGGAACCACTGCCTCTCTTTTCTAATAAATATGCAGATTTATCTTTGTGTTCCTTATCTACAATACAACCCTGGGATTTGTACAGTAACATCTAGTTTTCACTATTGCTTTAATGGTAAGAATTGGGGTTAAAAGGAATCACACAGTTTTAAAAAAAGAAAATCAAAAACAACAAAATCCTGTGCTCCAGAAACTATGTACCTATTTAATAATTTTAAAAGTTCTTACCTATTATAAAACATGTTCTCTGCATTAAGTTGTAAATAATGGTCTTCCAATATAGCATTATTACTTGTTTTATTATCTTCTAGGTTTTTTTTATATATTTCAAATTTCTTAGGCTTAGCTTGCTTCATGAGATAGTTTTTTTTTTCAGTGCCATTTTAAGAGTTAAATACAAGAGCATTCACAAAAAAATTGTAACTTCTAAGGAATTATATATAAGAAAGAAAAGGATAACAATGATGATGATGGTAGCAGATTATGTGAAATTATTTAATAAATTGTTTTAATCTAAAATAAAAACTGGACTCAAATAAGATATTTGCAATGGATTCATTTTTCACTTTTGTTCTTCCTTGTAGATACGAATGCTTGAAATTAAACCCTGTACAGATGAAACTGCTGAATTATAACCAAATGAAAAGCATGTACAAGATAAGCAATCAATAAATCATTCAGTATGTTCTCTATAATGATTTGAAGAACAGATGAGAAAGGATGAAACAAGAAAGGAAATTATGACCCTTTTCAAATGATATGACAGTTGAGCAGAGTTAATAAAAGTTAGTTGCAGATGGCTAGTATTAGAGAAAAGCATCATTTTTAAGATATGGAGCAAATTGCTACTATATAGTTCAGTTCTTTGGAATATTATTTAGAAATATTTGACTTGAAATTGTCATTATAATGTTTCAATAATGAACATATTTTATGTTGACTAAGAAACATTTGCAACTAGAAAGACTATAATAATAGAAAGTGTGAAGAAGTAATTATCCCCAAAATTTGAATGAAAAACTAGTTTTCCTCATGTAGACATTTCATAGACAATTTTATTTTTATTGTCATGTTTTGTATTTTTCTTGATTTACATTTTCTTTTCCATTTTACCTTCATTTTAATTTGCCTCTAAGCTAAGATAGCTTTGAAACAAAGCTCAAAAATCAAAGTGGATTCTGGTTATTTAGTTTTAAATACAAATAGCATTTCAAGATTGATAGAGAGTTATACTAATATTTTTCAAAAAGCAATGTACTCATGGACACATTCATCAACATAAAATGAAAAATGTTATAAAAATCACTAACTGATCATTTACTTGTTGAAATACAAAGAAAATACCTACAAGAGTTTTTTTTTTCCAATTTAAATCATAGGATGAATAAATTAAGGATCAGCAAATGAGACAGAGAAACTACAATACCTGGTGAATCTAGAATGTAGTCTCAGGAGTGCTAGGAAATGGGAAATTCGGGAGCATAGCAGTACACACAGTGCCTGTCTGTTCAAAGCATTTATGCAGCTCAAGGTGGCTTACACTTTACTTGTATCTTTGTACTGCTTAATATTTTATAAATGTACAGTACCCATGGTTATAAATTGGATTATAACTATTGTGTGCAGACTAAAACCCTCAGATTAACATTTCAGATCTTTCTTAGAAAACCTTCCAAAGAAAGGTGGGTTAATTTTTTGCCTACTGAAACTAAATTCTTAACCATAGAAACATTCCATAATAATTTCCCTTGGAACTAAAACATTTCTGATTAATCGGCCACCTTCTGTCTTGCTAAAATCAGCCAAAGAGCCTCCTAGAATACCAGCCGATATTTACATACTGAGGGCCAATGAAAAATCTCTCTTTTCATTTTTTTGCCTTATTTGGTTTAAATTCCCACATTCTGAAGAATAAGAATATCTGGGATTTACCAGCCTGGAAAGTTGCAGGGTTTTCTTATTGCAGATGTTATACTTATTTCAAGTAGTACAAGAGGATATCATCTTCAATGTGTGATAGTCCACTGCATGTGGTCTAAAGAGATTCACGTGTATCCCAAGGGTACAACATTTTTACTTCAGGAGCTGAAAGTAGGCCAGATTAACCTACTATGTACTAGATCAGTTTTCAGAGTTTTGTGGTTCTGAAAGGTTTAAGAAACTGTATTGTGAAGGCACAATTCCACTGACAAGATTGGGTCATTTATAGCTCTCTAGGCTAAAAACAAATGCTGATCTTAAACACATTGGTCAAGTTGCTACTGCTGCTGAAAGAGTCTAAGAACCTAAGTTCAAAATGTCCTAGATAAACCAAAAAAGTCTATCAACATAAAAAGATTGTACCAGTATACACAGCATCTGTCTGCTCAAATACTTATGCATTTGGGACAAAGTTCATTCTCAGCACCTAATTTCCAGGGATAACTATTCCATTGGGATTCATATTATCATTTGTTAGATGCTTAATTACCTTTATCAGAATGGTTTCTCTAGATTCTTAGACTGAAGATTACATGGTGATTTATTGATTTCAATATCTTACACCAAAAAAGCGTTATTTCAAAATATTCTCAGTAAACTATCATAATATTCCTATATATGTCATGAGACGTGATTAGAAACAAATGGACAAGATATGTTTGGCTGCAATTACCATTAAATAGCAATAATAATGACAATAAATGCAAACCACATATTGAATGAGTGCTTTCTGTCATGCCATTGATATATCATTTTATCTCAATGTTTTGAAAATATTTGTGTTCTTATAATAGTTGAGTGCTAAGGAAACTGAGCTTTTGAAGGACTTCCTAAAACCAAACAGTGAATAATGTCTAACTCTACTGTGCTGCTTTCTTATACTCTAGGACAAAGCACAATTACATGCTGATGCTTTCGTTATCTCTTCCCACAATTACCAAATTATATCATAGAATCTGTCTGAAAAGTAAACCAATAATCTATGCATTGCTTACAAATCATTATACAAAGAAATTGTGTAATGGAATTCAAAAACACTACTGAAGGACTTCATATTTGTAGATTAATAAAAATGGAAGCAGTTGTTTTGCAGTACGATAAATGGAAATCATATCAAATTGTTTACTATTAGTAATTACTGCCTTTTTAGAAAGAAATAGTCACTCATTTCATTAAACCATTCTCTTTAATAAAGCATACACCTGAGTAGACAGATAATTATGATATTTGGTATTTAAGCATTTTTCAACGTAATAATGTACCATTGGTTCAATTTAACATACATAAGAACAGACAAGTATCCTTTTTCTTCAGTATTTAGATCTGCATTATCAGTCCCATCAAAATATAGAAGAAATTATCCCTAAAATCACTGTTCCTGCTTAGATATAAGCACTTCTAAACCCCGGGCAACGTAGGGGTCCTTCAGTTTCTAAAAGACAAGCATCATATTTACAGAGTTTGTATCCTTGCTGCTTCTCCTTGTAGAAGCATTTATCTGAAGGATTTAAGACCTAGACTGTGGCCTGTGGCCAGTTTACAGTCATTCCTCCAGGTTATCAGTAACCTGGCTGATATTCCACAGCTCCCGGCGGGATCTTTCAGTAACTGGAAAACCTTGTTCAGCTGCTGATTATTCACTATACCTTGCTCTGACTGCATTCTATCACATCCAAGACACAGATAAACTCTTTTTTATTGAGTGGTTAGGGAAAATGAAACACACACACACACACACAGGCACACACACACACACACTGGGAGGCAGGAGGGTTTATGGGTAAAAGCAAAAAGGAAGAAAATATTGTTTTCTCCCTAGCTGAACAGAGTGAGGCTTATTTCCCCCAAACACTCAGTTGCTCTTCAGAGATGGTCAATATTTTCAATAGAAAGTATAAACTCAGTTATTGATTTAATTAAGGAGAGCTGAGATAAATTCAGTTATTCAGAAGAAGAAGAAAAATCACAGGAGAGATTCAGCTAAAGTGGAAATATGTGTCAGAGACACAGAAAAGGAAATCTGCAAAGATGGAATACTTTAAAATGTGAAGCTAATGGATTGACTGGGAAGAATTCGCATCACTGTATAGTTGGCTAAAATCGTCTCTGGTCCATAATGTAAGAAGAAAAACTTTTAGTAAGTATAATAAAGGACTTCTCCCGATGAGTAGTATTTTTCCCTGTCATATTAAACCCTTAAAAAGAAATGTAATTGCTTCAGTTTTCTTTTTCAAGGACATGGAGATCATGGCTACCGCATTATGAGGTTATAAACTATCACTGTCATATTGTAACATAAATTTATATGCTGAAGGAACTATGTTCTTTTAATACAAAATAACTCAAAAAAGATTAGCATTTTCTTATGATGTGGCATGAGTTAAATATTGGAGACAATATAGTTACAAACTTAAAATAGTGTGTGGTATTAGAAAGCCAAAAAAATGAATTTTAATTCCCTGACTTGGAATTGGTGCTTTGCTGCCAAAAAAATATAATTGTAAAAGAAATCTTTTAGTCAGACTGACATTTATTCAAATCATACCCCTAGTACTTATTTGTGATCAAGTGCAAAATTACTCCAACAACATGTTTAATTTTGTCTTAAAATGGATACTAAATAGAACCTGTCCTTTAGATCATTTTGAGAAATAAACAAGATGATGCTTACAAAGCATTTTTCACAGAGATTGGCAGGAAGAGGATATATGTATCTAAATATCTGCAGTCACAGTTCCATTAATACTATTTTATTTTATTTATTTATTTTTTTTACTTTCTTTTTATTTTTTCCTGTGTCCCACTTTGTTTTTTTTTTATTTACTTATTGATTTATTGAACACAAATGGAGTACAGCTATTGTTTCAAGGGTTGTACACAAAGTAGAGTCACACCATCTGTGCTTTCTTGCATGTACACAGGGCAATGATATCTGTCACACACTCTGTTATTGATTTTACCCCCCACCTGCCCCCACCCCTCCCTTCTCTCTATGCTGGCTATCTTTCCTCCATTCTTGCCATCTTTCCCCCCCACATTATGCATCATCATTCATTTATCAGAGAGACCATTCGCTTTTGGATTTTTGGGATTGGCTAATCTCACTTAGCATAACAGTTTCCAACATCATCCATTTACCTACAAATGTCATAATTTTATTCTTCTTTATGGCTGAGTAATATTCCATCGTGTATATATACCACAGTTTCTTTATCCATTCATCTACTGAAGGGCATCTAGGTTGATTCCATAATCTAGCTATTGTGAATTGAGC